>ML800406.1:181362-192221 GCA_009831015.1 Picea engelmannii
ATATCTCTGCTCTCATTTTGTGCCAAAAATAATCTGAATCATTTTTTCTAAGGAAATAAAGTTTAAACCCATGTGTATCTTGTGCAGTCATCAATAAATAACAAAAAATAATAAGCACCACCTAAGGAACTCATCTGCATTGGCCCACAAACATCAGTAAATATAATTTCAAATACATCTTTCTTTCTCCTATCAGAATTAGAGGGGAATTCATCTTTGTGCATCTTTCCTAATGCACAACCTTCACAAGAAACATACTCATTCTTAAACATAGGGAGTCCTTCAACCATACTTTGTTTTTGTAATAAAAACAAATCATGATAATCAATGTGACCATACCTTTGGTGCCAAAGAGTTTCTGTAGGCATAGTTGCAGAATCCAATGCTTGATGATTCTTGTCGGTGACATCAAGTTTGTACAGACCTCCAACTCCGACTCCCAAGGAAACAATTCTATAATGATCCTACAAGTCCTTCACTATACAATGTGTCTTGAAGAATTCAACATTAAAATTATGATATGTAATTGTGGACACATAAATAAAGTTTTTATCTATCCCAAGGACATACATAACATTGTGAATGTGTTTGACATTACCATTCATAAGTGTTACTAGAATATCTCCATATACATTGATCTAATAAGAACAATCATCTCCAAGATAAATATGTGCACCATTACATGTTTCTTTAAAGTTTCTATACCAATTCTTGTTACATGTCATGTGAATCGAGGCTCCTGAATCAACAAACCATGCGTTAACATCATTATTTTCAGCAGACAATGCAGGATTAGACACAAACAATATGAGATCTTTTGAATCAAAATTCGGGTTTTCTTCTGCAAAATGTCCTGGATGTTTTCTATTTTTATTCCTAGCCTTATCATTTTTCTTCTTATGACATTCTCTCTCGAGATGCCTAGTCCTACCATAATAGAAACACTTAGGTTCATTTATATTAGATGGTGTTATCACATTTATTTGTAAAGGGGGTGTTTTTCTAAGAAGTTGGCCCCTTGGTGAAGTAATCAAAGAAAATGGGCAAAAAACCCACAAATCATCTTATATCCTAAGTCGAAGGTGTGATGTGACCTTTTGGCCCGATATAGTAATACAGGCACAGATTTGGGTGGTCAAGATTGGTGCCCCTTAGATCGACGGTTTTTGATCGTATTGGGGCCTCAACATGCACGATCATTAAAAAATATAGAGCGGCCAGGAAGAAACCATGGTTTTTGTGGAGGCGCTACATGTCATTCGGAGACACTCATCGGGCCCAAAAGCGGGGAATAATGAAACCACTTTTCGCAGCCATGATATACGCATGTGCATCTAGCGCCCTATCTCAGATTAATAAGTGTCTACCCCACAGTTGTCCCCCACTCCTTCTCTCTCTTCTGTCTGCCAAATATCTCGCTCCCATATAAATTTTTCCCCCTCACACTTGGTCTCCATTCACCGTCCCTCCTGTCATGTCTCCCCTCTCATCTCGTGCCACCTCACCCCACATCATATTCATCCCAGTCCACCTCAGCTCCCACTTGTGTGGCCCCTACACTGTCCACATGGCCATCTCTCGTTTGTCATTTTAGGTTTAGCGCGCCAATCACCCCGTTAGTTGCCACGTCCTACAGGTGCAAAGTTGAATTGAGCCTTCTCCAATCCCAATGAAGTTGTTATTAAGGTTGGTAGGTGGTGGGTGAATGTCATTTCTGCCATAAATAGAAAGCACAAGAAAGGACTGCCAGTTAGTCGGCTCATCAACAAGTCTGTTATGAAGCTTGTTTGCGTATGACCAAGGTTCACATCTAGACAAAGACTACATGCACAGTTTGTCAGGAGGCATGCAAACATAACACCTTCAACACAGCTCCTCGGATATGCTTCCATGATTTTATTTTGAGTATAAATACTCAGTTCTCATATTTTGTTAGGGTCGATGGTAGAGAAAATCTCTCATATTGTAAAATTTTAGTAAAGCCTTTTGCTTCTGATTATGTATATGCATTAGAGACTTCTTGTTTAATGACAATCATCTTTCTTAATCCCTCTTATTTCCCTGTGATGTTGAAAGAGTTCATGTTTGACTGATTCACTTGAATTATTGTGACTGCATTATGATGAAAGTTTGATTATAGTGTTGTTACAGTTCCTTTCAGTTTCTTTGAGATTTAAATTCGAGAAGTTTTTTCTTTTAAATTGTTCCTCCTTGGGCTGTTGAAAGACCTGATGTCCTCATCATGCCTCTACATATTCTCACCAAAGTATTCCTCCTACTCACCCTTACTATAACCTACTGATTGAAGTTAAACCAAGACCTCAACTACCTGCACATATCAATCCAGTTTTCTGAATTAAAACAATACTTTCCTGAGACTGTGCCCATTTGACCCCTTTATACCAACCCGTGACATAAAACTCTGATGGGTATAAGGCTTACCATTTCCGCAATCCAGGGGTGAATTCTGGTGCTAACCTTTCTAGTGTCATTGTTAGGGACGAAGTTGAATATTTTTCCCTGGGATTGAACGAAAAAGATTATTGGTTTTGAAGGTGCATCATAACTTAGTACATCAAAGATTGCAACTGTGCACTTGGTGACTCCACTGTGGCGACTCCATTAAGGTGAATCCACTAACAACTCCACTATTTCAGTTGTGGCTTCCAGAGGTAGACACACGAGGTCTACCCCACAACTGCCTTTAACAACACCTAAAGCAGACCCAAAGAAAATTATCAGAAAGGGAAAGGCCCTTCATGAAGGTAATTCTACTGCTGAACCAGGTATTTCTGATGACTTTCATTATCCTATAAGAACTCCAATTTCTACTTTTTAGCCTTCTATTATAGCTTCTGTTGGAGTTTCTCAAACTTTGAATTTTGGGAGTGTTCCTATTGAGTTTTCCCCTCCTGGTCTGGGATTTGAGGGAGAAAGCCTTGTCACTCCTCTCTCTCTTGAAATTGTACCATGGTTTAGACCCAACGCCTCAGACGATTTTCCTACCCTGGGAATTACAACTCCTCCTTATGTTAGAGTTACTAGTTTTACAGAGAGGGAAACCTCTGCTCCCTCAAGCCCTTTAACTTTTTATCCAAATCCTTTGTTGTTTCTCTTTCCTCTAGAAAGCTCATTTCTAGTATCCCTTATTCTAACACCTTCTCCCCCTAATTATCCTCCACCTCATATCCCTATGCCAGTTTTTAATCCCCCTAGAAATAGAATGGATGCCATAGTGGCTACAAGATATGCCTCTCTAGTCTTACCTCATCCCATGAATGCTCTCCCTGTTGGAGATTACCTGAAATATATGCCTAATTTCACTGGAAAAGAGGACATAATTGTTGAAGAGAACCTTGTTGCCTTCTACAGTTATGAAGAAAACATGAATATTGAAAATGAGTATATCTGGAAGAGATTCTTTGTCCAGAGCCTTGATGGTGAGGTTAGAAAATGGTTTAGGGGATTGACCCTTGGATCCATTACTAGGATTGAAGCTCTAGATGATGTCTTCTTGAGACAATGGGGGGACAAAAAAGATTTTATGTATTATATCACAGAGTTCAGATCACTAAAGAGAAAGGAGGGAGAATATGTCTCTGATTTCTCCAAAAGATTTAACAAGATGTATAATAAGATCCCTACTAAGATAAAGCCTATAGAAGCATCTGCCAAAATTACTTACTCTAGTGCTTTTGACCCCGATTTCTGCCTCCTGCTCAGAGAGAGAAGAGATACTTCCCTGGCTCATATGAAATATGCAGCCTTGGAGGTAGAATCCAATGTGTTAGTAGTTGACAGGCTTAGGAGAAAAGCTGATAGAGACAGAGGAAGAGGAAGATCTGAGGCCTCAACCTCTGGTTTTTCTGTATCTCACCCTCAAGTAGATGAATTAACCAAGATGGTGAAGTCCATGTCTGTAGAAATGGAGAATATGAAATTTGAAGGGAAGCAAGGTTATAAGAATGTCCCAAATAATGATAACAGAGGCAATTTCAAGAGGCCGAACAACCATGCTCCTCAAATTATTCTAAGGGAACAAAGGGACAGAGATAAAAACGATCAGAAAATTCAGGCTCCTCTTCAAAACAACCTTTTTATGGATGAAGAAAGGGAAGAAGAGGAGCTTGACCCTAAAATTCATTGTATGGGAGAGACCTCCCATTTCCCCATTTAACTCAATCTTCATTAAAGGAATGCCTCGTGAACAATCAAATAAATGAGCTGAGTAAGTGAGACAAGGCCAGTGGCAACCAAAATAAATACAACCTCTAGTCTAAGAAGAAAGAAGGGAAGTATGACATCCCTGATCAACCTTCCATAGCATAGAAACCTATTAAAGATGCATCAAACAACAATAAAGAAACGAAAGCTCAAAATCCCCCACCAATATCCAAAGACCCCATCTCAGAGGTGAGAAAAATTCTGAATCCCCCTTCATCTTTTAACTTTGAGCATGAAATTCATAAGATCACAATCCATGTTCCCCTTTCAGAGCTAGTCAAGCATGAATACTTCAAAAGTTCCCTCTCTACGATGATGCAATCTGAGCCATCTTGTCATTCCACATACTCGGTAAATCTCCAAGACGAAAAGCCAGCAGTCATCTTAGGTAATATGGTAGAAGATAGAGATGATTCATCCCCTCCTTTCTACACATCCTTAAACATGAATGATAAGGTGTTGCATAATTTTCTAATGGACTCTGTGGCATCTCATAATCTCATTCCCAAAACTGTTTTGGAAGAGCTTGGATTAGAGATCACAAAAGCTTATCATTATTTGTACTCTTTTGATTCAAGGAGGGTGCAATGTCTTGGGGTTATCAAAGATATGGTTGTGACCTTGTTTCATCTGCCCATGAAAAGTGTGGTCATGGATATTGTGGTGGCTGACGTTCCTCCCAAGTTCGGCATGCTTTTGTTGAGATCTTGGATAAAAATACTTGGGGAACCTTGCATATGAACCTCTCATATGCCACTATTCATGTGTTTGGAGGGGAACATAGAAGAATGTATAGAGAAGATATGTTGGCCTACATTGTAAGTGATGAAGCATATCCCACCAATTATCCTATATTTTCCCTTGATAATGATTTGGGATCCAGCTTATTGCAGCTCACTGATGTCCCTGAACATCCTCTTGAGATCAGAAAGTCCATTACTCTTGGTAAATATTATCATCCAATTAACTCTATGTGGAAAATGTTTTTCGATGGAGCCTCCTCTAAGGATGTTGTTGGTGCTAGAGTGGTCTTTGTTTCACCAGCTCAGGAAGCCATATCTCTATCATAAAAACTAGAATTTGAAGCTACCAACAATGTGGCAGAGTATGAATCTCTTGTTTTAGGATTAATAGTTGCAAAGGATATGGGAATTAAAGAGATATCAATGTTTGGTGATGTTGAGTTGATTGTCCAGTAGATCAGGAATATTTATCAGACCAAACACCCTCGGCTCATAAGTTATAGAAATGAAGTATGGGACCTCATTGACACTTTCTTCCTAGATTTTAACATTTCATTTGTTCCCAAAGAAGCAAATGTCATGGTCGATTCTATGGTCATTTCAGCGAGCAATTTCAGAGTCCCTCTCCCACCCAAGCTCAAGTATGATGTAGAAGTGAAATATAGACCCTCTATACCTAACAACATCAAGAATTGGAAATTGTTTGAAGATGATTTTGAAATCATAAGGTTCCTCGACACCGTTGATGATTTTTTTGCATTACACATTAATCAAGAGCCTGATTCTGAAACAGGTCCTCATGACGATGTTTTTTTGAAAAAAATTGTTGATCATTATATTGTTAAATTTCCTAACAATCACATCCCAAAGGGACTAGTCCCCTTGGAAAGAATATTTGATAGAAATGATGTGGTAGTAAAGGGTAAACTCTCAGGTGAGGATGTTGATGTAGCTGAGTGCAATATTGGCACAGAGAAGAATCCCAAATTTGCTAAATTATCAAGCAGTATGTCAAGAGAGTTGAAGGTCGAGTATATTGAGCTATTAAAGGAATTTGTGGATCTATTCACCTGTACCTATGAAGACCTCAGAACATATGACACCACTTTCATTGAGCATAAGATTCCATTGAAAGAGGACACCAAACAATTTAGGAAAAAAATAAGAGAGATAAATCCTATGTTGTTGCCTATTATGGAAAGGGAGGTGAAGAAGCTTTTGGATGCTCAAATTATTGTGCCTTTAAGATATTCTGAGTGGGTATCCAACCTGGTCCTAGTAAGAAAAAAGAGTGGAGAAATCAGACTCTGTGTCAATTTCATAAATCTGAACAGGATTTCAAAGAAGGACAATTATCCACTGCCAAAGATGGAACACATATTGCAGAGGGTAACTAGTGCATCTAGGATTTCCATGATTGATGGATTTTCTGGATACAATCAGATCTTTGTCCTGCCTGAAGATAGAGAAAATATATCCCTCACCACTCCTTGGGGCACATTCATGTATGCCAAAATTCCCTTTGGATTAATAAACGTAGGAGCAACCTTTCAACGAGCTATGGACATCACCTTCATTGGGGAGAAGTATAAATTGTTGGTCATCTATTTGGATGACATAACAGTATTTTATAGAACTACTAAAGAACATTGTTGTCGTCTAAGGAAAGTCTTATTGAAATGCAGAAGGTTTGGTCTCTCCTTAAATCCGAAGAAATCATTGTTTTCCATGAAAGAGGGAAAATTGTTGGGACACATAGTATTAGCTGAGGGGGTCAAAATTGATTCAAGCAGGGTGGAAGCTATTCAAAATTTGTCACTTCCCAGATCCAAGAAGGAAATCAAGTCTTTCCTAGGAAAATAAATTTTCTGAGAAGGTTTGTTTCAAATTTTGTTGAATTGGTGAAGCATATCACAACCATGCTCAGGAAAGGGAATGAATTAAAATGGACTGTTGAGTCTAGAGAATCCTTCAACCAAATCAAGAAGGCACTGACCGAAGCACCTATTCTTATCAGTCCTGATTATTCCAAAGATTTTCTAATTTTATCTTTTTCTTCATTTGATACAGTGGCAGGTGTTCTATTGCAGAAGAATGTTGAAGGGATGGAGAAGCCTATTTCATTTTTCAGCAGGGCATTGAGGGATGAAGAGGTCAAATATGACATCATGGAGAAGCAAGCCTATGCCTTGGTCAAAGATCTCAAATCTTTCGGAGTCTATGTTTTACATTCAAAAATCATTGCATATGTTCCTTCAGCTTTTGTGAAGGACATTCTCACTCAGAATGACATAGATAGGAGAAGGAGTAAGTGGATTGCCAAAATCCTCGAATTCAATCTGGAAATAAAACCAACCAAGACAGTAAAGGGTCAAGGTTTGGCCAAGTTGTTGGATTAATATAATTTTGAAGCTTTGGAGGTTAACTTCACCAACACTTGATCAGAAGGTCATCAAGCTGAGTTTTCTGATAAAAATCCACAGGATAGCCCTCCACTAGAAGAATGTACCTGGTACGAAGATATTATATTTTTTCTGCAAGAGTTGAGACCCCCTGATGGTATGGGAAAAAGCAAGGCAAGATATTTAAAGATGAAAGCAATCAAGTATTGCCTCATTGACCAGGTCTTGTATTGGAAAGACCCTTTGGGTGTGCTTCTGAGATGTCTAGACCCACAAGAGGCCCAAAAAATTATGTTTGAGTTTCATGACAGCCTATGTGGAGGACATCACTTCTGGAGGACCACAACCTATAATATTCTCAGGGTTGGGTACTATTGGCCTACTCTATTCATTGATGTATGTGCGAAATTCAGTGCTTGTATCAAATGTTAGAAATTCTCTGGAAAGAAGCACCTCAAATCTCTGCCATTGAAGCCTGTGGAAGCTTCAGGACCCTTTCAGTAGTGGGGCCTAGACTTCATTGGGGAAATTCATCATGCATCAAGTAGTCAGCACAAGTGGATCTTAACTGCCATAAATTATTTCACCAAATGGATAGAAGCTATCCCCACAAGGAGTGCTTCTCACAAAGTGATCATTGGTTTCCTGGAGGATATTATTGTAAGGTTTGGTTGTTCGAAAAGAAACATCACTGATAATGTTGCATCCTTCAGGTCTGAGCCATTGATCAAATTCTGTGAGCATTTTGGAATTTCACTAATCCACTCCACCCCCTATTATCCCCAAGGCAATGGATTAGCAGAGGCCTCTAACAAAATCCTGATAAAGATCATCAAAAGATTGTTAGAGGACAAAAAAAAAGCACGGGATTAAAAGCTTAAGTTCGCTCTATGGGCCGACAGAGTGATGACAAAGAGGTCTCTTGGTCTCTCTCCTTTCCATCTTGTATATGAAGCCGAAGCAATTTTTCCCTCTCAACTCGCCTTTCTTGTGGCGAAATTCTTTCAAGACTACCAGGGTGAACCTGATGAAATGATCAGAAGGATTCTCTAGATAGTCGAAGCGAAGTAGACCAGAGAGAAACTGCTAGACAAAGTGCATGAACATCAACATAAGATCAATAAAGCCTTTGACAGGAAGGCGAGAAAAGAGGATTTCCAGCTGGGAGATTCTGTGCTTAAATGGGATGTGCCCAGACAGGACAGAGGCAAGCACAACAAATTTGAAGCCTTATGGATCGGGCCCATCAAAAGATTTGAGACAGGTCAAAATAACACTTACAGATTGCAGACTTTGGAGGGAAATGAAGTTTTTGGTGGCCCTGTGAATGGGAATTTGCTGAAGAAGTTCTTTATTTGAGCCTTGAGCGGCTCCTATGTCTTTGTAAATACTTTTTTTTCTATTTTTTTTTGTTTAGAGTGACTCCACAACCCAACACCAAGGCACTGAAACTACAGAAGAGTTCTTGGCATCTCACAAGGAGCAAGCCATCCCCCATGGAGCCTAATGTTATCACATTTATTTGTAAATGGGGTGTTTTCCTATGAAGTTGTCCCCTTGGCAAAGTAATCAAAGAAAATGGGAAAAAACCCACAAATCAACTTATATCCTAAGTCAGAGGTGCGATGTGACCTTTTGGCACGATATAATAAGACACGCACAGATCTGGGCAGTCAATATTGGTGCGGCTCAGATCAACGGTCGTCGATCGTATCGAGGCCTCAACATGTGTGGTCATTACAAAATATAGAATGGGTAGGGAAGAAACCATGGTTTGTGTGGAGGTGCTACATGTCAGCTAGAGACACACATCGGGCCCAAAAGAGAGGAAGAATGAAACCACTTTTCTTAGCCCCGATATGTGCATGTGCATCTAGCGCCCTATCTCGGATTGACAAGTTTCCACCCCAAATATGTCCTCCACTCTTTTTCTCTCGTTTGTTTACCACATCTCCCGCTCCCCTATAGCTTTCGCCCCCTCACACCTGGCCTCCATTCACCATCCTGCCTATCCCGTCTCCCCTCTCTTCTCATGCCACCTCACCCCATATCATCTTCGTCCCAATCCACCTCATCTCCCGCTCGTGTGGCCCCTACGCTGTCCACATGGCCATCTCCCATTCGCCATTTTAGGTCTGGCACGCCAATCACCCTATTAGTTGCCACGTCCTATAGGTGCAGAGTTGACTTGAGCCTTCTCCGATCCCAATGAAGCATTTATTAAGGTTGGTAGGTGGTGGGTGAATGTCATTTATTCCATAAATAGAAAGCACAAGAAAGGACTGTCAGTTAGTCAACTCATCAACAGGTTCATTCTCAATCTCGTTTGTGTATGACCAAGGTTCACGTCTGGACAGAGAGTGCATGGACAGTCTTTCAGGAGGCATGCAGACGTAACGCCTTCAACGCAACTCCTCGGATATGCTTTTGTGATTTTATTTTGAGTATAAATACTCAGTTCTCATATTTTGTTAGGGTCGATGATAGAGCAAAGCTCTCGTATTGTAAAGTTTTAGTAAAGCCTCTGGCTTCTGATTATGTATATGCATTCGAGACTTCTTGTTTAATGAAAGTCAACTTTCGTACTCCCTCTTGTTTCCCTCTGATGCCGAAAGAGTTCATGTTTGATTGATTCACTTGAATTATTGTGACTGTATTATGATGAAAGTTTGATTATAGTGCTTTTACAGTTCCTTTTGGTTTCTTTGAGATTTAAATTCAAGAAGTTCTTGCTTTTAAATTGTTTCTCCTTGGGATGTTGAAAGACCTGATGTCCTTAGTAGGCCTCTACATCTTCTCACCAAAGTCTTCCTCCCACTCACCCTTACTACAACCTACTGATTGAAGTTAAACCAAGACCTCACCTGCCTGCACATATTAGTCCAGTTTTCTGAGTTAAAATGATACTTTCATGAGACTGCGCCCATTTGACCCCTTTATATGAACCCGTGACATAAAACTCTGATGGGTATCAGGCTTACCTCTGCCGCAGTATAGGGGTGAATTCTAGCTTTAACAGATGGCATACCTTGATTTGGCTTTGGAAATGACTTCCTTTGAAATGAATTTCCTCCTCTGCCTCCTTCTCCTGGTTTCCCTTTAGGGAATCTCTTCTTTGTCCATAGTGCTAAGTCTAAATTCTGAGGCTACAAATATGTGTGCCTCTCTTCTTCTTGCAACAATATACCTGTCAATTCCTCAAAGGTAGGAGCTTTCTCTCTCACTGGAAGGCCCGTTATAAACATTTGATAGTCCTCTAGCATTCCATTTAGAGAAATTGTGACAAGATCAATGTTTGACACTTTTTCTTCTATATCTCCCAATTTATCTTCCATGTCTTTAATTCGCCCAAGAAAATTACTAACATACTCATTTATATCCATTTTAATACTTAGCAATTTACTCTTCAGAAAAAGAATACGATTTGTATTATTAGTCTCATACATATCTTTAAGTGCTTTCCAGGTTTCTTTAGAAGTCTTAGCATCTC
>ML800407.1:18938-41453 GCA_009831015.1 Picea engelmannii
AATGTTTCTTTTAAAAGCCTTTTTCTTTTTCAAATCCCTAGGTTTATCTGTCTTTTCTTTCTTTTTCATTAGTGATGTTTTCTTTGAAAGGATATTTAGATGCAAAATGTCAAATTTTACCACAGTGAAAACATTTGAATGGTAACATACCTTTATACTTTCTGGAGCCTCTTTTTAGTTTCCTTACAAAGTTAGCTTCTTCTTCATCTGAGAAATGTTCAGAGGAATCATGATCTTGAGATGTTGACAATTTGACAGATTCCTTGAAGAATGCATCATTTAGATATAGTTGTTCTTTCTTGGTCCTTGTCTCATAAGCAATTGGTATTCCATGCAGTCTATCCATAGTCAGTTTATCCAGTTCATGCATTTCATGCATTTCTTCTAGAGCAGAAACCTTTACATCAAGTATTGAAGGAACAGACCTCAGTACCTTCTGAACCACCATAGCTTCTTCAATCTTTTCGCCTAGCCATTTCATAGTGTTTACAGTCTCATATACTCTGAGAAAGAAACCTGCAATATTTTCATCTTCACTCATCCTTAGGATTTCAAATTGCATTATGTGAGCTTAAAGTTTGTCCAACATTACTTTATCGTCTCCTTCATAATTGTTTACCAATTTGTCCCATATTTCCTTTTTGGATTCCAACTGCATCACTTTTTCAAGATCACCTTGGATAGCATTCATATATCTTGCATTACTGTAGTAATGTTTCTTACCAGCTTCGTCAGTTGAAAGAGTTGTTGGAATTTTATAACCATCTACCACATTCTGCCAAACTTCCATACCAAGAGACATCAAATAGGTTTTCATTCTGACTTTCCAAAATGCAAAATTTGTTCCACTGAATAGAGGAGGTTTGGTTGAAAAGAAAAAAAAGGAATCTTGACTTGCCATACTTTTTTTGTGATCTTCCTTCCAGCTGCTAGGTTGTTACTGAAGGAACCTGCTCTGATACCAATTTTTGAAACTCACGGGAATATTAAGAGGGGGGGTGAATCAGTATTGTATCAATTTTCAACAACTTATTTCATTTCAATGATTTAAATTATTTAGAGGTGCTTATTTAATCAACAATGCATACAAAAATCAAAACAACAGAGAAAACACAGTACACCGGGATTTTTACGTGGAAACCCAATGCAAGAGAAAACCACCTAACATATTTCTTTATGTTCTTATGCAAGCACCAACTTACAATTTATAATTTTTTAGTTTGATGGGAACCTACTAGTCACAGATAATGAGGACACCAATCTTCTCAGGCACCAACCTATCGTAGATAATGAAGACACCAATCCTCTCAGGCACCAACCTATCGCAGATAATGAGGAAGCCAATCCTCTCAGGAACCAACCTGTCGCAGATGATGAGGACTACAATCCTCGGTGAGTTTTAACACACCCAAGCACCACCCTACCACCTTGTATTCAGTTTTCTCAAAAAAAAAAATCTTACATGACTAGACCTTTTCAAAAAAAAAACTTTGCAACTTAAGACAGTTTGATATCTCTGAAGTTTTTCTCCTTTCAACCAATACAGGACCTTGGCCCACTACCTGCATCATTGTAACTTGATTAAACCACATATGTATTTATAACACCTTTTCCACGGCTCAACTAACTGTGTGTGGACTCATAATAGTTACATTGTGGACAAACCTTGACTAGATCAAGGTCCGTTTAGTTATGTGTGGACACACTTCTGTCTAAATTAAGTTTGTGGACTCATAACAGTTACATTGTGGGTGTTTGTTGACCAAATAAAATTCCATTTAGTTGTATGCGGATACACTTTTGTCTAAATTAAGAGTATTTCTTGTTCGGTTGTGGCTGGAAATTCTTTGACTAAATCAAATTGGCCAAGTCTTCATTATTTTACCAAAACATTCATTGTCACAGCAATAGAACACATAATGTGCATATAGAATAGGAGTGCAAGACTTCAAGTCTTCAACCTGTCACGCTTGCCCTGCAACACCCTCACCCAGTCGCCCCACAAGACTGTGAGCATGCCCGGATGACTTGCTTACTTGACTACTGAATTTCCACTCGTTTTGTTCCAATCTACTCTGTCTTTTGTCACACCGGCTTCGTCTTGTCACACTCCACTGTGTATTTTGTCATACTAGCTCTAGGTACCCTATAGTCATTGCACATTTTTCATCGTGTTGTAGCACCAACATCCGTCAATCCATTTCGCAATTGTGGATAGAGAACTCTGTCGCAGTCGGCTCTATTGTACTTCATTTATGATGTGTCATTTATCCTTTGATCCTTCTATGCACTTCTGTTTTCATCCTTATTTTTAATTGTGCGCACTTTTGTTTTCATCCTTGTCTTTCATTGTTCTAGAACTGACCACATCCAATATCTACCGATCTCTTTCGCAATCATGGATAGGGAAATTTGTCACAGTTTGCTCCGTCGTATTTCACTTCTAATGTGTCATTGATCCTTCGATCATTCTGTGCACTTCTATCTTTCATCCTTTCACGAATTTCTCTGTCTGCGTGCCATATATGTCTTTCATTGCACTAGAATTGATAATATCCATGATCATTTTGACATCAATGACAACATATGCAGAACAAATTCATTATTTGTTGTACCATTAAGAGTTCTATGGTAATTTCAGTCTTAGTTGGCTGCATTTGTTATTGCATACCACTAAAGTTCGTTATATCACTTTTCTGTGTATTCTATAATTTAAGATTCATTTTTATTTTATGGCACCTGATTTATATATCTAAGTGAAGTTTAGGAGATCTCTATAGTCTTTTATCCATATCTAGGATGTATCTCCTTGTAAAAGGTTTCAAACCATAAGTGGTCACTGCACTAGGGTAGGAGATCTACTTTGGAGTACTCACATCTTATCATCTGGTAGTAGAGTTATATTTTTTTCTTGGTTGTCTCCCACAGAATGAAACCTTTCAAATTTTCCTTTCAAAATTTATTTTGGGTAATGACACCAAAGTGAATGTTAAATATTCTAAATCTCTATTGCATAGTTAAACAATCCCACCAAGGCTCCAATTATACAAGATAGTATTGAGTATCATATATGTGTTTTCTTAGTAGATCAAGACCACCCATGCCACAATATAACAACAACAAATTGGTTAGTGTGTTTGAAAAATCCCTGCCATTTAAACCAATTGTAAATCACTGGGATATTTATTATTTGTTTTGTTGGAATCACCTTTGGTTTGATCTGGAAATAGTATCTAAAAGGAAACTTTGCAGCCAAAAATATTACACAAAATAGTGTATAAAGGATGTTATAAAAATAAAATAAAAAATCCCTCAATAGTGTTTCCTTATCATTTGTTGTTAGAGGATAGTGTACAATTATGTCCTAATGATGTTAAGATATCTATGAATTCAGAAAAATTATCAACCAAGTGGATTTTGATGTTCATAAATTACAACTACAAGAGTATCTCTAGGATTTGAAACCCTTGGTTTGTCAAAGTACAGAGTAGGTAGATATGTTTTATGTATAGAGACATTTCAGATTGTGTATTCTTGTACCAAAACGCATGTTCTTGTTTTGACAAACATGTTCATAAATTTGATTTATTTCGCTATTTCTATATTGTCCCAATCATAATGCAAGTTATGTTCAATTAAGTGGATAAATCACATTTTTTTTGTTTCTTGTGCCATTTATAAACTGGTCCTCATGTTTGGTGAACAATTTCATTATTATAAACTCTAGCAATAGATTCATCTTTGACTGTCAATTAATTTTCCTTTGATTAAACATATTTTTCTCTTTCTCAAAGTTGTACATAGGAAAAGTAAAATAGTTATTATTTTGTAATATTTTAATTGTTTTTATTTAAAAATCTATTGGCTAATAAGTTCTAACTCTTATTGTTGAGCTCAAGGGTCAATCCTAAGTTGTGTGACACAATACATTCATTTTGTTCATTTCTGTATAACCTATAACCTAAGTTTATAAGGCGATGCATTTTATATTTTACACCTATTGATTGAGCTCATTAAGTCTATTGATCGAGCTCAATAAGTCTATTGAGTGAGTAGATGTGGATTGTCCTCACTTGGCCTGATCTGTCACATTTTTTTTGCTAGCCTCAAGCAAGCAGCGAACGAAGTGGTTTTTACTATAAGGGTTATGGCTCACTCCAGTATGAATGGAAATGATTTACAATGAATCTAGCATGGAGTTTCACCACCTATTGATCCAACACTCGACACAGTTGACCTGATTTCCTGAGTTGTTTTATGTTGCTTCTGCAATAAGTTATGATCATGGGATTCTCTAGTGACCTAGGATGTGATATAAGAAATTTACTCATCCAAATGGTTCAAACCCTTTTAGGTTTTGTATTTTCATTGTAAGCTTTCATCAGAATACTTTATAACATTTCTCAAGGATTTTAAAGTTTTACACTGGAAAATATATCTCCCAACATGGTATGCCACAATGAAAGTAGCATATGATGACTCTACCTAAAATCCATCTCCCTCCAAACATTTTTCAATTGAATTGAATTTCATAGAATTTCAATGGAAAAGAAAGATGCATCCAAAAAGTGTCAGAGAAGTTGTGTCGGCTTCCATGCCTGGAATGGGACTGGGAGCTGCCATGCCTCATTCATTTGTATCCAAGGTAGATCTCCATAATAATAACAACATAAACAACCTGAATAGACATACGAGGTAGGGAA
Source organism: Picea engelmannii (assembly GCA_009831015.1). Classification (NCBI taxonomy): domain Eukaryota; kingdom Viridiplantae; phylum Streptophyta; class Pinopsida; order Pinales; family Pinaceae; genus Picea; species Picea engelmannii. The sequence goes on from ML800407.1 coordinate 23,642, forward strand.
GATTACTAGTTCAAGACTAGAGTCCCTTTAATAAGGTGCCACACCTCTCCACTGTTGGACAACAAAAATGCTTGAGTACTAAGATAAGGTCGAAAGCCGATTGATACCAGAAAAAATGATTGGTTCATTTATTTCCTAGAGTGTGCTTGCAATCAAGTGAAACGCCACTTGATCAATATGAGAAGCAAGAGTGAGAGGTATTTTGTCTACGGACCGAAGTTTGGGTATTCACACACTTCTCAAGGGAGAAAAGTGAAATTTTCATTTAATTAATGAGCTAAAGGCCTCTAAGAACGAATCTGTTCATAGAAAATAACAAGATTAGTCATATGATCTAAAGTTGCCATAATATTTTTCCACTTTCCATTGAATTTTTAGTGCAAGACATTACGAAAATGAGCTCAATGACCATTATGTATGAAGAAAAGCACTATCTATGCTAATAAGTGCATGCATCACATCTATCAATCTAGGCATTTCCCTATAATTATCTATCAACAAGTTCCAGGGAGGGAAATGTGCATATTCCTAAAGATAATATGCATATTTGGCAATGCAGTGTAAAAGAGTATCTTCGAGTGAACATTGATATAAATTTACCCCCTAGTTGAACATCACTGAAATAGCTGAGAAATGATATATGATAGTACCTGGGGTTTTACCAGCACAACTACTATTAAGGTAAGGGGATTAATCATATTTTAAATCATACAACTGGGAAGAAATTGTTGAATTTTGCTCAACTTTACTCCTAACACAATTTTCATCAACCAATATTCTCAATTGTTGACTTTGATGCTTGTGCGTCTACTTCTAAAACGTTTTTCAAGATGGATATCCTCAAAAATTAGAATAAACTCTTTTTTATTTTATATATGAAAGCAATGTAAAACAATAAGATGGTATAAGAATATTACCTTTTAAGTTTTAAGGTCCATGTCTCACATTCTCCAATAAATTTTATTTTATTGTTAGGTGAGGCATAATTTTATACATAAGAATGATATCATATTTTTTCAAATGGTTTTTCATTATTTTAAAGAGATATATTCAAACTATACAATCAAAGATCATGTGTAAATTATGCATGCTATAATGTATACACGAGTAAATCAATACTAAATACTAGGCACATAAATTAATATGGTATTACTTTCTTTTATCTAGTTGTCATAAATTAATCGGATGTTACCTTCATACTTTCACTTTCTTCTATGCAGTTGGCACATAATAATAATCCTAGCTTTTGATTATATCTTTTAAAATTCCAAAGAATAACTTAATATGATTTTACTTTCTTCTTCTATACAGTTGGCACATAATAATAATCCTAGCTTTTGATTATATCTTTTAAAATTCCAAAGAATAACTTAATATGATCTTACTTTCTTCTTCTATGCAATTGGCACATAATAATAACCATAGCTCTTGATTATATCTTTTAAAATTCCAAAGAAGATAAACTACGGTATTATTAGTATTATTTGCAGAAACATAAATATATCAAAAACCACTACAGTGGCACTTGTTAGATAGGTGGATGAAACTTTTTGCTGTTAAAAAACTCACTTGATTATTGGAAATCACTGTGGTTAAAATGCTAGTGTAAGGTTGATATTCTAAAATCTGTTGTGAATTGGAAACTTGTGTTGTAAATTGGAAACTTGTTTCATATTCGGGTAGTTGAATATGGTCACTTTAAATTGAATTCCAACACTATAATAAGCGTTTGAATTCCAACAATATTTGTGTGACACTAAAATTAAATCCTCCAATAAGCGTTTGAATTATAAGCGTTTGAATTAAGTTTGTTTGAGGACAAATCTCATGCATATCTGGACAATGGTGCCTTCTTGAAAATATTATGATGAATGGTTATGCGACAACACATTGGCATTGTTTAATTTTGAGTTTGGAACCTAATTACCCTCTCGAMGTGACTATAAGATAAATAGTTCAATAGATGTGCATGCCTACACTAGGCTAGAGGCATGCCTTGCTTTTCAGTGCCACATTTTCAAGGGAGATCTAGGTATTGTTCATAATTGATTTTTTTAATATTCCGTCTATTGTTTATTTTCCTTTCTGTTGGGTCAAGTAGCTTTTGGTTAGATTAGTGGTATTTGCAATCAATATATAAATTTTTCATAGAGATCCAACACCACCTTTCTTGTCAACTGATTAGAGCATAGTTGATATGCTTTGGAAATTTTCTCATGTGATATATTTTTATTTTTAGTTATCGATATTTTGTTGTTTTTACAATCTATCTAAATAAACTTTTAAACTTCCTTTCAATATTTAACTAGAAGTGTAATCACTAATGGAAGAAATTGGTTAAATCCGGAAGGTGGGATGATGATGAAAACCTTATGCTACAATATGCTCATATATATATATATATATATATATATATATATATATATATAGTCCCTTTTCGAGTAGGAGCTCCAGAGAGGTAGGCTTAGTAGTCTAAACACCCCCATTTAGACTATAGCTAGGAAGAAACAGGGGAAAAGGGTCATTTCACTATGGAATGTTATATTTTGAAAGTGACATTAAGTGAAAAGTGGTTTTAAGTGACTTAAGGAATATAAAGCCAAAAATAGAGGTCGCTTAAGTGAAAGAAGATAATTATAGAGGTCAACGAAGAATTAGGGTTTGAGAGGGTATATGAGGGAGAAAAGTGACCTAATTGTTGATTATTGTAGATTATGATTTGAGAATTGAGCTCTGAGAAGAAAACACACAGGTTGGATTGTGGGTTCCAGGAGGAAGACACCAGTTGGTTGATTTTGGTGTTGAGAGACACACCCTAGTCACTGGAAGGATCACACAGATTCTTCATAGGTATTCAGCAGTGTTTTTACATATCCAGTCAGCCAGGGCGCACCTCAGCAGGGAGAGGGCGTGAGGGTTGAGAGACTAAGAGGTTTAGGCTGTCCCGAACATGGAGAATCTAGAGATTTCCTTTCGACCCATTTGAGGTGAAGGCATGGAACTTTTTTTAAGATAATTCTCGAAATATTCCTAAAGAGGAATCGTTTAGGGCGCATCATATAGCTATTGAGGGAACAACACCTATGGAGGATTAGTCGAAGTTCCAGAGATATCACTAGACCAGATCCAGGAAATCCCTTCTGACCCAGTTCAGAGGAGACTAGGGCACACATTTTGAAACAATGACAGCCATTTTTTGACGGTGGAATCATTAGGGTGCAGTAGTTGATCCTAAGAGGTGCGCAACCCCCTTAGGGGATCCCGTCTGGGTTTGTAAAGGTCAGCAGAGGGAAGATCTTCGGGCCGTCAGATAGTGAGAGGGTGTATGAGACCAGAGAGACCCAGTTGAGACAGTTTTCAAGATTATCAAAGGAGTTTAGCCACCAGAGAGAACATTCCAGTATTTACAACAGTTGTCGTGTGAGTTGTTGAGTTGCATGCAGCAGTTCTTCCTTCTCATTCACTAATCCAACGATCTTATTCATTCCGAGTATTTTGATTTATTATTTCTATTTGTATTCCAGCTAAGATCCATCTAGTCTCGATCTAGCTGAGAGATTCCATTTATTTTCCCGCATGTGATATTATACTTTCAGTCATTATTCATAATAGAAGTTGTTGCAGTGTTCTATGTTCCAAATATATTGCATGTCCATTATACATTGATAAACACAAGAAAACACAGTCAAGACTATTAAAACTCAATTAGAAACCCTTAACCACATCAAGAATCCCAAAGAGTATCAGTTTTGGCAGCAGATAGTCCATAGTTGAGAATAATATCCAGATCTGCAAATGTAGGGATATTACAGTGGTATCAGAGCTTTAGTCCTGCTATCTTGTGACTAAAGTTTCGATGATTTTAGCAGAGAACCCAGAGGGCCTTGAGCACATAGGTGTTGAATTTTTCACTTACAGTAGACGCGGGGAATAGAGAGGACCCAGATCGGATTATCCCTCCTTTCCTCACAGTTTAGAGGAAGAGGCATATCGGGAAGTAGAATGAAGGGAAGATTTTGAGGCAGAGAGGATGATGGGAGACAAATATGAAAGGCCAGAAGGTATTAGAAAAGCACCCATGGACCCAGAAGAAGACTTCATGCAGGTTCTTAAAAATATGGTGATTAGTCTACAACCCATTACTCATTCTCCAATGCAGATGGAAGACGGGTTGGCTAAAGGGAACACTCCAGCAACACATGTCCCCCATGCAGCACAGGGGAATTCAGGAGCAAGTAGTAGACACCATTTACCTACTCGCACCTACACATCAGTGAGTAGGATTCCTAGACCACTATTCCCTAGATTTTAGAGGGCATCGCCATTAGAAGTACAGCAGCCAATAGCACAAAGGTAGACCACACAGGCAAAGGGTATTTCTGAGTACAGGAGAGAGTATGCAGCGCTGGGACGAGATTTCCATTAGGACATGACTTTAGTAGAGTATTGTGGACTCAGGCTCAGGAATCGTCCTAGAGATCCTCAAAGGGGAGGACAGCAACAGCATCTGCAGGGGTAGAACATAGATTTCACGAGGAAAGTAGGTAAACTTACTATAACTTCTTTCAAAGGTTCATCCCGATGTACTACCAGAGCTTGGTTACAAAAACTAGACAGGTACTACAAGATCAATCAGATGACAAAAACTGAGGCCATCGTTTTTGCTACCTTACATTTGGAGGGAGAGGCACATGAGTGGTGGTATCATGGACTGGTGATGCTAGTTCATAGTCACATCACTTCATACAGGGAGTTCACAGAGAGGCTCATGGATAGGTTTGACAGGAGGGATCCAGAGATCCACTTCAAGGATTTATCCAAGTTGAGACAAATTGGCACACTTGAGGCATTAATCACAGAGTTTCATAGGGTATCTGTGGCAGTGACAGACATTTCAGAGCCTAGAATGATCATGCTTTTCACAGAGGGTCTCACAGAACCCTTGAGAGGATGGGTGAAGGACTATAGACCTCAAACACTACAGGATGGCATACTACGCACTAAAGATATAGCAGACTCAGTGTCGAAAACCAAAAAAAATTCCAAACCCTTTCTGCCACAGAAGGACCGGGATAGGAAACCATTTCAGAGAGAGTGGAAGGGTAAGGATAAGTTGGATGACGATATGAGGCATGTGATTATGAGGAAAACGTTATGCTTCACCTGCAAGGACCCATGGGTCCCCGGCCACAGGTGCATGGGCAAGGGATAAATCCACTACAATGAGGTTGCAGCAGATAGTGATGAGGAGGAAAGGGCAGTCATTCAAAGGACAGTGAGTCCACCAGCTGAGAGGAGGATCCATTACATGTGGGGGAGAAACCTCCATGCAAACCACTGAAACCGGTAGGGGCCCAACCACCGGTATAGCCTCGGCCTCATGAGAAGACTAATAGATGAGCACCAGCAAAGGGAGGAGTCATAGCGACCCTTTCTGGAGTCCCTAGGTATGACACTCTCAAGATCAAAGGGACTATTCAGGGATAGCGATCCATTGCCTTGATAGATGGTGGGGAAATCCACAAATTCATAGACGTTGCATTAGTAGCTAGATGAGAACTATAGATAGAGGATTTTGAGGGGTTCTATGTTGCAGTAGCAGATGGCCACATTGTGGAATATTTGGATAGAGTTCCAATTGGAGGTAAAGTTGGGGAACTACACCATCAGAGATACATTTTATGTAGTTGACCTATTTGACATGGTTGTGGTATTGGGAGTCCAATGGTTGATCACCTTGGGAAACATTTCTACCAACTACCAAACCCTTGAGATGGGGTTCAGAGACAGTGAGGGGAAGAAGGTTGTATTGAGGGGTATGTCGACAGGAGCACCCAGGATAGTGTCAACGAAGAGGATGGAGAGGATATTCAGGCATGGGGAAGTAGCATATGTAGCAGAGTGTGTAATCACCACATGGAGGGATTCAGGAAGCCAGCAATAGTATCATATAGAGATCAAGACCTTGTTGAGTTAGCATCAGCGGGTTTTTGGTCTGATTCCACCAGAGAGACCCCTAGACAGAGGGTTGGAGCACACCATCGAGATAGAAGAGGGGGGGGAACCCGTTATTATAGCACCCTATCGTCATCCTAGGAGGTTCAAGGATAAGATAGAAAAAACAATCAAGGAATTGCTAGCGATGGGACACATCAGACCCAACAGTAGTCCATTCGCTTCTTCAGTTGTCTTAGTCCTGAAGAAGGATTGTACCATGAGGATGTGTATAGATTATCGTTCTTTGAACGGGAAGACCATAAAAAACTGGTATCATATCCCATGCATTTACAAGTTGATGGACAAGCTGCATGGAGCAGTTTTCTTCTCCAATATTGACTTACGCTCTGTGTATCTTCATATCATCATTTGAGATCAGGATATAGAGAAGATGGTATTCAAATGCTACTATGGACACTTTGATTTCCTAGTTATGCCATTTTGGATAGCAATGCACCTATCACATTTTAGTCTTGCATGAACCATATATTCTGATATCACTTGAGGAAATTGGTATTTGTGTTCTTCGACGACATTTTGATATATAGGAGGACATGGGAGGAGCATCTTAAGCATTTGGATGAGGCACTCAGCATTATGGAGTCAGGATCATTGTATGCCAAGGATTCAAAGTGTGAGTTTGGCATGATAGAACTATTATACTTGGGCCACATTATCAATGCGCAGGGGCACAGGTGCACCAAAAGAAGATCAGGGCCATTCTGGATTGGCCAACGCCCAAGAATGTGACAGAGTTGAGGAGTTTCTTTGGGTTATCCAGCAATTTTATTTGGGTTATCCAGCTATTACATGAGGTTCATGAAGGTTTTTTCACATTTTTGGGCACCACTCACCAACCTCACCAGACAGGGAGCCTTCATCTAGATAGACGAGTCGCAGAAGGAATTTTAGCATATGAAGGAAGTCATGGGCACATGCCCAGTACTAGCATTGCACGATTTCACGCTACCATTTTTTCTAGAGTGTGATGCATAAGGAGAGGGGATCAGAGAAGTGTTGATGTAGAGGGGACACCCCATTGTATTTGAGAGAAGTAATCTCATCCAGCCCAAGAGGCTATATTCGTTGTATGAAAAGGATATGCTTTCAATCATGCATGCTTTGACCAAATTCAGGTAGTACTTGGTGGGAAGCAAATTTGTGATCAAGACAAACCATAATAGTTTGAATTATTTCCTTGAGAAGAAGGATCTCGATGAGCATCAGCAGAAGTGGGTGACAAAGGTCCATGCCTTTTATTTTGACATAGAGTATGTCAAGGGGAAGAAAAACATTGTGGCAGATGCATGTCTAGGAGACCAGCGGCTTATTCCTTGATGGAGATTTCAACAGATTGGAAATCCCACTTGTTTGTGGAATATTCCAAGGATAAGTTCACTTGTGAGTTATTGTACGAGCAGGTACAGGATGATGGGTACAAATTCATAGATGGCATCATCTTCTATAAAGAGTGAGTCTACCTAGTGCCTGGATCGGGTCTCAAAAAGAAGATTTTGGCAGCAGTACACGACTCTCCATTAGCAGGCCATTAGAGGTTCTTCAAAACTTATAGGCAGGTCGAGGAGAGATTCTCTTGGAAGGGTCTCAAGCAAGATGTGATAATACATATCAGTGAGTGTGTGACTTGTTAGAAAACAAGTCATAGCAGACACTTTTAGTAGGGTTACTTCATCCACTTCCCATTCGGAGAATAAATGGGAAAGTATATCCATCGACTTCATTACAAGCCTACCCAAAGCTCAGGGTAAGGACTGTATTTATGTAGTGGTCAACAAACTAACCAAGTTTGTGCATTTCTTCATGATTCCTTCTGACTACAGCGTAGTGCATGTGGTCGAGCTATTCTTCAGAGAGGTTTTCAGACTTCACGATTTGCCACAGATTATAGTCTGTGACAAAGACAGTCGGTTCGACACTTTGGAAGGAGGTATTCAGATTGGTGGGGATAGAGTTGATACCCAGCACCAGTTAACACCCCCATACGGATGGGAAAATGGAGATAGTCAACAAGTGGGTAGAGGGGTATTTGAGGAACTATGTGAGTAGATAGAAAATAGTGTGGGTAAGGTGGTTACATCTTGGAGAGCACATTTACAACACTACCTTCCACATGTCCATAGGTATGACCCCATTCAGACCATTATATGGGTATGATGCTCCCACTTTGAATGACCTGGTTTTTGGAGACAGTCAGGATCCCAAGACCAAGGATTGGATAGTAGAGAGTCCATAGATTCTCAATATACTAAAGGAGAATCTACAGATGGCACAAAATCAGAAAAAGGTGAATGCAAACAGACACAAGGTAGACGTAGCTTTAAGGTTGGGGTTCTAGTATTCTTGAGGCTACAACCATATAGGAAATCACATTTGAAGAAGAGTGGGATGGAGAAGCTCAAGACTAGGATATATGAACCATATAGGGTCATATGCAGAGTAGGCAAAGTGGCCTATGAGCTAGAGCTACCCGAGGGGATCCAGATTCACAATGTGGTCCATGCTTCTTGTCTTAAGAAAGTAGTGGGAAAATTCATCGGCACTTTAGAGGAGCTTCCACCTTTGGATGAGGAGGGGCAGTTGGAGTTGGTTCCTGAGGAGATATTGGAGTTCAGAGACAAGAGATTGAGGAGCAAGGTCATCAGGGAGTGTTTGGTCAGATGGAGGGGACTTTCAATAGAGGATGCTACTTAGGAGAGTGAGCATAGTTTGCAGCACCCTAGATTGATGTTGCTTGAAGACAAGAAATATCGGGAAGGGAGGAATGTAATGTCCCTTTTCAAGTAGGATCTCCAGAGAGGTAGGATTAATAGTATAAACACCCACATTTAGACTATAGCCAAGAAGAAACAGGGGAAAAGGGTCATTTGATGTCATTTCACTAGGGGATGTTATATTTTGAAAGTGACATTAAGTGAAAAGTGGTTTTAAGTGAATTAAGAAATATAAAGCCAAAAATAGAGGTCTCTTAAGTGAAAGAATCTAATTATAGAGGTCAATGGAGAATTAGGGTTTGAGAGGGTATATGAGGGAGAAAAGGCGACTTAATTGTTGATTATTGCAGATTATGATTTGAGAATTGAGCTATGAGGAGAAAACACACATGTTCAGTCATATCAGTGGAGGATTGTGGATTCTAGGAGGAAGACACAAGTTGATTGATTTTGGTGTTGAGAGACACACCCTAGTCACCGAAAGGATCACACGAATTCTTCATAGGTATTCAAAAACAGTTTCACAGATCCAGTCAGCCAGGGTGCACCTCAGCAAGGAGAGGGCATGAGGGTTGAGAGACTCATAGGTTTAGCATGTCCCGACCAGGGAGAATCCAGAGATTTCCTTCCGACCCATTTGAGGTGAAGGAAAGGTTCTTCTTTTGAGATACTTCTCTAGATATTCTAATGGAGGAATCATTTAGGGCGCATCATACAGCTATTGAAGGCGCAACACTTGTGGAGGTTTAGTCAAAGTTACAGAGAGATCACCGGACTAGATCTGGTAAATCCCTTCTGATCCAATTCAGAGGAGACCAGGGCACACAATTTGAGACAATGACAGCCAATTTCTTACGATGGAATCACTAGGGTGCGGAAATTGAGCCTAGGATGTGCGCAATCCCCCAGGGGATCCTATCTGGGGTTTGTACTGATCAACAAAGGGCAGATCTTCAGGTCAGTAAACAGTGAGAGGGTGTATGAGGACAGGGTGACCCAGTTGAGACATTTTTCAGGATTATCAGAGAATTTTAGCCACCATGGCAAACATTCCAGTCTTTGCAGCATTTTTCGGGTGCATGCAGCAGTTGCTAGGTTGCATGCAGCATTTATTCTTTCTCGTCCATTGATCTAGTGATCTTCTTCATTCCATGTATTTTGATTTAGTATTTCTATTTGTATTCTAGCTAAGATTCATCTAGTCTCGATCTAGCTAAGAGATTCCATTTATTTTCCCGCATGCGATATTGTACTTTCAGTCATTATTCATAATAGAAGTTGTTGCAGTGTTCTATGTTCCAAATCTATTGCATGTCCATTATACACTGATAAACACAAGAAAACACAGTCAGAACTATTAAAACTCAATCAAAAACGCTTAACCACATCCCAAATCCCAAAGAGTATCATTTTCGACAACAAATAGTCGGCAGTTGAGGATCATATATATATATATATATATATATATATATATATATATATATATATATTATGGGCCAGAGTTTCTGTGATTATTAGGCTGAAGAGCCTATATGTTGAAAGACCTTTGATCCAACATTGTAAAATGTAATCACTCGGATATATTAATAAAATACATCATTGTTGTAGACCAAGTCAGACGGAAGAGTATGGGAATGTTAGGACTCCATGAGAGGAAAAGGGGGCTAAGGGCTTAAGGAAGAGGGGCTAAGTCAAGGGGACTTAAGCCAAGGAATAAAATGATAGTATTCCTAAAGTCAAAGTCATGTGATATATTTTATCCTAAATTCCTAAAGGTGAGGAACGAATCACCAAGTGGAGTTAAAGGTGGTTCTTTGAGTGCCAAGTTTCAAGTTAGGCATGTGCATATATATAATGTTGGGAATTAGTGTAATTCTCATTCATTCATTGATTCTTTTCATTCATAGATGTTGTTCATCATTCTTACCGTTATTGGAGAGTGGAGATATGGATATTTGGTTACCCTATAAATCCTTGGTGGTATGGGTTGAAGAAACAGGTTGTCAGGCCTGTGGAGCAATTCTCTTAAGTGAGACAAAAGTTGGGATAGGTTTCCTTTTGTGTTGGTCGAGTGGGTGTCATAACTATTTAAGAGAAGTCATGTGTTCCCATTTCCATAACGCTCTGAGGCTTCCTTTTCATCCTATTGTTGAAGTCTTGGAAGGGAAGTGGGATAGTTAAAGGACTATTGAAAAGAGAATGGGTACACTTCATGGGGTGGGACAAGTTGTGGGGAATGAGAGGTTGTGAGGGGGGACTATTGCTAGAGTTGGTTCCATGGGCCTTGTCTTGTTTTTGAGTGTTGTATGACCTTAGTGGGAGTGGTGAAAGAACCTTTTCCCTAGTGGATTCATAACCCCAACTTGAGTGTGACCCACTGCTGAGAGGAATGAGGTCTATGGTTGAGAGGAATGTTTGAGGTCTGCATGCAGTTGGTATTTTACAGCAAAAGATAAGTGTTCCTTTTTGTGTATTTACATGTTGATTATTGTGTTATTATATTTAATTTTGTTTGTTGCAATTGTACCTAATTATGCATGAAATGTGTGTTCTTAGATTGCATATTGTGTTCATATGTAGGGAATTTATTTATTAAAGGTATCAAAAAGGAAAAAAATCTGTGTGGCATGGCCCAACTTGGGGATAGGGATGATACATTGTGGTATCAAAGTTGATTTTTTAGTTTTTTTGTAACGGGGGACGTTACATTGTGGTATCATAACCACATGTTCAATAATGAGCCTGCATGGGCCAGAGACTGAGTGTTGAAGTTGAATTTGTGGGTTAAATTTCATAGGGCGTCTACAATCCGTTTGTTAAAATTTCCCCTAGGAAAAGTTCAGAATTTCCATGTAATTTTTGGAAATTTGAGCTCAGGGGTTTAAACCTCCTAATTTTAGCCCTATTTGAATGTTTTTAAGCCTGGAATCGACCGAATTTGGGATTTCGAGAGCGGTCATTGTGAAATTGGGAAAATTTGGGTAAAAGCCCCAATTTTTGTAATGAAATGCATGGAGAATTCGATGTGGAAGAATTGAATTTCATGTAAAAAGGTAAAATTGACATGTCCAAGGCCAGAATTGGCCACTGTGAGCTTAATTATAGAGCTTCAATGGAGGTTCGAGGAAAGAATTATGAATTTGGGATTTTTTGAAAAAACCAGAAAATTTGAAATTTTGGCAAAATTGGAAAAACAATTGTACGGTGACGTCAACGATGACGTGGAGCCATATGTTAGATGACATGGCAGAGGTGATGTGGAATTTCATGGTGGCAGGTCAACAGTGGCATGCCAAAAAAAAAAGTGGCAGAAGTGACAAAGTGGAAAGTGATGTGGGGCCACGGTGGACAGGGCACTAGTCGATCCATGGGATAGTGGTTTCGGGGGGTTCCCTTGGTGTTTAAAGGGGGGGTGAAATCAACAGAAGTTTTCCACCTCACCTGGCCAGAAATTAGGTGGGATCCATATTTCAAACCCCTCCCCTTTTTAACAGTCATCATGTTGGGGGTGTTGATTACGATCGTGGTCGTCGATCTACTCTGAACTCCCACCGTTCTCCATCGTCTGATCAAAGGGAAGATTAGGTATGTTCATGAAGGGAAAAGGGTGTGGGATGGAGGCCCTCCCATCCCAACGACCAGTAAATGGATGCCGCATGGACAACCGGAGTTGTGGGGCCTAAAAGATAAGGGAATGTGTGTCGTGTCGAGGTGAGAGAAGGAGAAAGAGGTAAGAAAGGGTGTTGAGGGATAATGCGGTAAGGCCAAGTTGACCAACATGTCACAACATCTTCTAAGTTAGCAGAAAATGGTGAAATTACCAAAAAAATATAGTGATTTACATGTCATCTTCTTGCAGTCCATTTTTGAAGGCCTAAACATCTTTTTTAGGCGATCAGAAACCATGATAATAGAGTGTAACTTTGGTTCTCTATATGTTTTCAAATCAAATGAAATATTTATAATATATATTTCCAATGAGATATCATGTTCATGAAACGAAGCTTGTATGAGGAAGATACAGGCTAAACATTACAAGAAAAAATTTAGGTACCAGATTACTCCAAGGGCCATAACTTCCTACTCAGAAGTCGATTTGGTGCACAGGAGCAGTATATGGAAAGATATTGAGCCATATATGACATCCATGAAGATATATTGGAATTTTGAGCACCCATAAGTGCACAGGATGAGAGACAAAATTCTTGTAGCAGTTAGTGCTAAAAGAGGAATTTAGTCAAAACTTCAACATATTGTAATTAGCATTCAGGATGTTGGATAAAGGTGAAACTTGGACAGATTTTTCAAAATGTGGTCATGAAGGAAACCAATTGAGCTTCTATTAAAATCCCAAAGGATTTGGTGTAGGGATGCAAGACCATGACTAAAATTACACTAAAATGAAAATTGTATAGAAGGAGTAAATGGGTATTATTCAAATGGCTATATCTTATTGCTCAGGACTCAAAATTGAGAAATAAAATAGTCATTGGAAAGGTCTTGGATAGACGAATCTAGTTATGCATCTAGAAATGTGAAAGGAGCACTATAATTCACAAGGAATTCAGAAGGAATATTTACATTTCACTTAAAGGGGAAAAAGTATGCATGCTTTATCCAGAATTTTGTTTTGTCTAACAAATTGTGTTGTATCCTAGAAGTATGAGGGAAAATGGAAGAGGCGGTCTTCAAAATGTGTATTTGGATTCTTTAAGAAATTGTTGGAATAAGACATTGGGTTTAGTAAGCAATGTGGAAGACTTCCAATAGAAATTTTATTTGGAAAATAATTATAAATGACAATTGTGCATAGCATATGTGGATGCTAGGTAAGAAATCCCATCTACAGTTCATGATAATTCATGTGCAGTGGGTGCCCATGGAGGTGAAAAGCATGGGAATATGCAAGTGGTTTATATAACAGTGAAAGAGTTTGGAATTGGTATCAAGGATGAGCAGAGACACTTGAAGAAATATTTTTGTGACAAGGCTTCTTTACAAGAAGAGAAAAATCCAAGAACGAAGAATGTGAAGACATAATCCAAGTTCAACTAGGTAATTTGAGAGTTCAAGAAGTTAGTCTTCTAATAAAGAAATACTTAGTGTATACATGGAGATAGGGAGCATCATCTCCAGGGATCAATTATGTAAACTTGGAGTAGTGCTCCATTATTGTTATCAAAGTAGTGGTGGAACTTCAAGGGTGAAGTAATGAAGCTCCAGGCATGACAAAGAGTGCCATCAGATGCATAAAGTGATGCATTATGTGAATATTGGTTCTAGAAGTATGAAACCATACTTATAGGGAAGAAATTACATAAATCTAAGTGCATTATAGAATTGGATAAAGTTCATAAGTAACTGGAGATAGTGGGAAAAGGTATCGCTAGGTGGATCCCAAGTTATCTTGAGTCTATTGCAGAACTCAAAGAACTATGACAGAAATAAAATGGAGATTGTTGATGCATAAAGAGAATGGTGGGTGCATTCCAAATGTGTTGAGTGCATTCCCAAAGTAGATTGGGATGACAAGTCAAAAGGATTCAAGCATGGAGGTGATTTTTTGAAGGAAATCAATAAGGGACCATGAAGAAGAAAATGGTTCTATGCTTGATATGGAATGAAAAGAGATGGAGCCTAAAAAGAACCCATCTCAAGTGGGAAGGAACCATTGGTGATATTCGAGAAAGTTGGAAGTACCAATGGAATTTATGATGGCAGGTAAAGGTAATGCTAACTACTTCCATTTAGTCTCTATGAAGCTAGAAAATAAGACATATTCATAATTATAGTATGTTGAAAATTGACTAAGGAAGTCAAGTTTGAGGCCAATATGATAAAGAAGGAGAAGAGAAGGGTGAAGACACCACAAGAGATGAAGTGTTCAGACAGGGTAAGTTGAATCATCTTGGTCCAGTAAAGTAAATGGATGTTAAAGATCAAAATTCAATAAGATAGCATGGTTGGCAATGTAAATTGATCATGTATGATTTGGATAAAAGGGATCATGGAAGCAATAAATCATGCTCAATGAATTCATTGAGAGAATAAAAGGATACAAGGATCTAGTGAGACTTGAGGATATCTAGGAACAACAAAGAGAGATATAAACGAAGAAAGAGGTTGTTGCAATTGCTGTAGCAGCAATTATGATATGGCTTATTGGATAGTCATATATAAAAAAAGAAGTTGGAATGCATGTGCACTCATGAGCATGTTAAGGATGCATTCTTTGTGCATATAGATATGTATTAGTGAATGTAGATTTGTTATATATATATATATATATATATATATATATATATATATATATATATATATATATATATATATATATATATTAAAGTTGTTAATGACGATTGTTGTGCCAGGAAAGAGGAAGTTAGTGCATAGTTGAAAGTATTGAGATTGTTGCATATGGAAGTCATCCATATGAAGGAAGCACTAGGAAGATGAAATGTTACATAAGAGATTGGTGAAGGAGGCATGAGATCTCCCATTGATACCAGCTAATTAGGTAGCATCAAATGCATTAAATGACATCTATTCAGGTATGAATCTGATGTATTTATGTTGCATAATTGTTGAAGGGAATTACCTCGGCCAGAATTTAACATTTGAAGTGATATTATTGTGTGTATTTGAATGAATTTAAAGGAATAATATACCATTTTGTATAGTAAAGGACAAGGGCCTATGATAATTATAAAATTTGTTTAGCTTTTTTATTGCATTTATATGACATAATAGCATATCATGATTTTGTTGGTTATGAGTTAATAACCAAAGTAAATAAAAGAGTATAATCATGTTATAGAATGAATACCAATAAATCTAGCCATGTGTGAGACCATGACATGGTTGGATATGAAAAGGCTATGGTTTCACACAAGTATCTTATAGTCTTCCTTCTTATAATTGATGTTTGGACTGCAACAGTTTTTCTAACAGTGAAGAGCACCACAGAATTGTATTCTTGGTGTAGTGTTTAGGTTGAAAAGGAAGGCATCCAAATGGTTGAGCATGCAATAGTAAGTGTATGGATGGTGTATCAAGGCATCGACCAAATCTTCCAATTCACCGTGGTGGGATGCATGAAATAGATAAAATGGTATTTTGAAATCAATGCAAGGGTGGATTGAATAGGTATGCATGAATAAATTACAAAAGTGTGCAAGTGGTAGACTTGCACACATGCATGCTAAGATAGAGTTGTTTATGATTGAATGAATCATTGAATGCATGCATATATTTTATTTCATAGAAATGATTATACTAACAACTGAAATGATGTAAATATTACTAAGTCATGAAGTTGAGAACATTTCAGGAGTTGTTAGATATTGCAATGAAAGAGTTGTGGGTTAAAGTAGTCACATGAGAACTACAGGAAAGCTCTGTCAAGGAAACAAAGTAATTAAAATAATGATTTCTAGAAGAAATAAAATCTTGGTTGTTGATAATACATGTTCAGGGAATGATAATTTCATTCCAACTAATAAATGGATTGATAGAAGTGATTGAATTGTTAACTCTAAACAATTCTAAGATCAGTTTGTGAACTTTTGTAATTGTTACAATAAAAGTATGTTGTACAAGAAATAATGACAATTTGTTTGGTTGAATGAAAGCTAGGACTAATGCGAGAAAAGTGGTTCAAGTATGACATTTTTAGAAGCCATAAGAAAAATTGAAGCTTGTTGCTACAACAGCCAAGAAATTATGAGATGGAATCTCATACTTGGGGAAAATTTGAATTTTCCTCATGAAACAAATTTGAATTTTTATATTAAATTGTTATGAAATTATCTCATGATGATTGTATGTGTGTGAAACATATAAGATGATGGTTATTAAAGCTAAAATACTTGGGAAGAAAGGATACTATTGGGACACTGGAGCCCTATGATTGTCATAGAGTGTAAACCCTTAGTGGGGGTCTAGTAACGAGTTGGCACTCTCCTTGTGTGTGAAATCCTTGGAAAGATGGATCGTCGAAGGACTGAGTAGCAGAGAAGGGATGTATGAGCCTGGAAGGGTGAGTGCAGCAAGGAAGAGGAAAATAAAGAATGCATATGGCATGGTGATTAGAATCATGAGATTGAGTCGGAAATAAAGTGAGTTGAATTCTTTCCTCAAGTTGCTCTATGGAATAGAGCAAAAGAATCACAGTATGAAGACATTCATCTAGTACTCGGAAATAAGAGAACCAGAAGAATAAAAGCTTCAATGACAAGGGCATGGGGTGAATGAGGTCTAGTGGATCTGTTATAGACCTGAAGATGTGGCATAAGGAGCATGAGGACACCATGCAAGAAGAATATTTGCATATTTTTGGAGATTTTTGAAGAATTTTGGATGTACATTGTGTTAGTGCAAGAAGTCACCCCATGACTGCATAGGGGTAAGCCTTACACATCAAGAAATACGAAAATAAAGTTGATTTTGAAATTATGAGAGAGGTAGGGTTGTAGCTATCTGCTTGACTTGACAAATCATATGAATTTATCCCTGCAAATCATCTTCCATATGCAGCAAAACTGATCATCCAAAAGAAATGCTTATCCTTTCAAGGCTTTCAGGTGGAAGAATTTTATGAGAAAACATAGAACTGCAAACAGAAAGACATGAAAATACTTTTCAAGAATACTATTGATACAGTAGAATAAGAATCATAATCTAAAGATCCTTTTCAGAAGAGATTTAGCAACACATAAGGTAGAAGGTCTCAAAGGATACTCTTAAGAAACCCTCTCACACTTGATGTTGAATAAGAACAAATCTTAAGAGTCAAAACAAAGAAAAAACATATCTAAACATCACTTCCTTCTGCAAATGAATTCTTAACATAGAAAATGATAAGATAGGCTATCTTCAAATTAATCTGTCAAAGTACAAAAACAGAGCCTCTCGACCTCCCTTGGCTCATGAATCCCCTTCTCCAAGAGATATTTCCTTCCTTAAATAGAAAATAGAATCCTCATAACCTTAGGAGGTCGAATCCCATCTCCTCCATTGGATTCTAAACCTTGGATATAGGTGGCAACAATCAAAGAGACAAAAATCCAACAAACTGCTAATTT
>ML800407.1:57020-70815 GCA_009831015.1 Picea engelmannii
TTATCTCTCCTTATGGCTTCCCTGGCCACTGAAAGTCACTTCTAGTCATCCCATCTTGTAGTGTTGCTCCTTCTGATTCCAATGAGCTATTACACTAAGAGGTTCCTCCAAGTAATGTGCCCAAAATGACCTCCTCAGTGAATTCCATTGACTTATAGCTCAAAATAGTCAAAATCATGGAAATCGTCAGAATGCAACGAAACCAAAGCCAACCTGTGTGGAATGGGTCATAATAATGGAATATGATCATCAATGCAAGTTGGACCCCACAATGCCTCTCAAATACCCATGTACTCGCTCTAGCACCCATCTGGCTACTCTGGTCATCATAAATCTCTGCCCTGTGATGATGTCCCAAAGTGGGGACATTACACACACAGCGCACACCTTCTTATGTGTGTGCACTCTGCGCAATGCTAAATTTAGTGTGTGCACCCGCACACCAATATTTTTTCGTGCGGTAATAAAATTTAACGCATGCATCAGCACGCCAATATCTTGTCGCGTTGTGCCAAATTTTACCTATCCCAACTGCACACATTCACCTTTATGCACATCGAATCCTCGTCAATTCCGCTACAGAAATTGGGGCTTTTTCCTAACTATTTCCCCAATTTACCATAGACAATTGTGCAACCACGAAATTCGTTCAATTTCACCTTGATAACACCAATTCAACCTCTGTAACAACAAATCGCTTTGGGTTGACATTTCTGGAACGAATTTCCCCGAAATCAATTCCCAAATTGAGAATTTTATTTACTAATCTCGCTCCATCTGTCACAGCTTCACTGTAACTTCAAATTCGACCAATTCCAAGTTTGAATTTGCTAGAACAGATATTAAAACAATAATATCTCACCATTTGGACGAATTTCTCCATTTCCCCATGAATTTACCAACCGAAATTGGGGCTTTTTCCGAATTTCAATACCATATTGTAGCTAGACGCTCTGCAACTCGAAATTTGGCCATTTCGAAATAAAACCTCTGTGAAATTTCGCCTTAACTCGACTCGTCCGACCCATTCAGGGTCAGTGTTGAAACCGAAGCTTTGATACCAATGTGTAACACACCCCGGCCTCCCACAGACCGAGAAATGCCTACTCCAGAGCACTCCTTCATGCTCGGATACCAATTTGTGGCGTTCCCGACCATCTCTGTGTCGGGACACGCTACGACAGAGAACACTTATGTTCTCTCTCTGCGGAACATACGGTAACATACTCAACATCCAAACTGAGCTATGCCACATACAATTTTCTATCTGCATGCGATTAAAATATATACACGCAGAACTCTTGCAGAAGAGTTATATATAAGACGTAAACATACAAATACATCTGTAAATGCACGAATTCATACTAAAATAACAGTAAACGCATACATGTAACATATACAGGAAATACCCATAACTATAAACACAGTTATAAATCATGCACAGGGTAAATCCATAAAATTGAACACAAAAATAATAATGCAGCATGTAAATTTATCACACAGTTGACACTTATCTTGGTAGGAATATCACCAACTGCGTGCAAATCTTCCACGAACCTCCCATCCTTAGACCACATTGTTCATCACTTTCAACAATGAGTCACCCCCGCGCTGGGACTAAACTCCACCCGAGTAAAGGGTTCCTGATCAGGCTAATGGCTTATGGAAAACAGGAAAGACTCCATCACATGTGTCTACTCAACTAACAGCCTACAATCCCTCATTCCCCACATGCCTATCCCATCCAAGGAAATATGTTCATTCTCTGCTTAACAGTCCCTCGACTGCCCCACTTCCCTTCCAGGGCTTCAGCAACAGGCTGGACAGGAAGTCTCAGAGCCCTGTAGCTGCAGTTCATCACCTTCAGGAAGTCAATTCCCAGCAATTCTTTCACCCAGAGAGAAATTGCTCACGAGCCTAACAACCCACCTCTTCAGTCTAGCTACACCAACCTCTGTGGCCATGGATACGAGTTCGGTATAGTGACAGATAGTATGGAAGATGACTGACTGCGTGAGTGAAAATTGGTCATGGCCTCCTGGGTGACTGATTGAATGAATCATGGAAAAGATGATGGTAAGAATGATTGGGGGGGTGTGAAAATGAGCTAAGTCTCCACAATAAGTATGCATGTTCCCAACTTGACACTTGTCTTCATGTTGGGAGCTACTTTGCCACTTGTTCGCAACTTTAGAACTTAGGATAAAATAATTATCCATATTTTATGATTTAAGAAATATTAATATAATATTCATTTTTGGCTCAAGCTTCCTAGCTTAACCATTTTCCTTAACTTTTAGGCCCCACCCTTTCCATAACTAGTGGAGTTTAATCCCCCATCTCTTTTATCACGGTCGGTCTGCATGCAGCGATGTATTTTATATTAAATAAGAGACATGTACAAAAACAGGTGCACTGGCCTTTAACACTATGCTCTCCGGCCTAATCAAAACGTAAGCATCCTAGCTTACAATACTGGCTCACCAGCCTATAAAACATATCATATACACAAAGGCTCGATGGTCTCACAATTGCACGCACTTAAGATGTTGCGCGCAGTGTCTGGAATGTGCAAGATCCTCATTTTTACTGCGCAGTACATGTGC
Organism: Picea engelmannii; assembly: GCA_009831015.1. NCBI lineage: Eukaryota > Viridiplantae > Streptophyta > Pinopsida > Pinales > Pinaceae > Picea > Picea engelmannii. The sequence goes on from ML800407.1 coordinate 59,627, forward strand.
GTACTACACCATGGAAAATGCAAGCCAAATGATGTAAAACAACTCACCAGCTTAAGTACATTATTATATTTGTTGTTGGGGTTCTTCCTGGGGATATTACAATAGGCCCAATTTTTATATGTGCATATTTACACTTCCGGTCATTTGGATCTCTTGAGAAAAGGGGTTTGTTAAGCTCGGGAGAGGTAGTGCAAAGAGGCACAGAACCTTGGCAAGATGTGCAGGGTTTAAGAACTCTTTAAGTTCTAAAATTTTGGGAGAAGCACAAGGAGTATTCTCGCACCTCATTTGAAGTATTTGCAAGCTCAGGAGGTATAACGCTTGTAGAATGCAACTGAAGGTCGTACCCTTCAAACCTTTCACCTGTGTGACCAAGGGCTCGTGCCCACGGCCTTAACAAATTCTCAGCCAAGAGTTAAGCGTGTAGCCCATGAGGATTTTCAGAGGACCCATATGACTAAGGTCTGGGAACCTAGCGCTAGTCCGAATGGTGCTAAGTTCTCATTAGCTTCAGAGCTCCGAGAGTTCAGAACTCCAGGATTTCACAACCCCAAAACCCTTGAATGTCAGAGTCGCGAAATGTTGTGAGTCGTTGATCTGGGGACTCTGTTAAGGACCCTTCTTGACTGTCCGATCCACCAGTGGAGAGTTTCGCGTATGGTACTTCAGCGAAGTCCCACTTTGGAAGAATAGAGTTGTTGTAGCACCAAAACCCCCGAACGTCGGAGTCACAAATTAACAAGAGCCATCGATATGGAGGAGCTTTGGGACCACTCGTGACCGTTGGATCTACTCCACGGTCAATTCGTCTTTGACCTGTGCCCGTAGTAAGGAGGGGGATTACACCATGAAGTCCCCAAACGTCGAAGTTGTGAAGCGACAGAGGCCGTAGATCCTGAGGTCTACGTGGACGCATCTTGATCGTGAGATCGAAGGGTTTGGAAGGTTATCAGTGTGAGGTGACATGGCATGCTGACATCACCCAGGGTGACATGGACCCACATTTGACGTGCCACACGTCGATTGGATTTGTGCATATTGCAGACCCTATGTGCCATTATTATGTGACATGTGTCACCCTCTGAAGGGGCCATGTGTCATCACCGTGTTGTTCGCATATCATCCCTGGCACTCACTGTTTGGTCCATCTGGCGGGAGAAGCACGAGAGCATGCAAGTTTTGCGAAGCTCCGAAGGCCGAAGCAAATCTTGGTTGTTGGCGTCAGGAGTATGTGGCGACAGATCGAAGTGTGGTTCGAAGTTCGACACTCTGGGAGGTTTGAGGAGTGTTTCATTTTGGATCGAGAGCTCCCGAAGGCCAAAAGGCTAAAGTAGATCTCGTATGCCCATTGTAGAGTGCACGTGGGTCGTTGATCAGAGTTCTCCACGTGTTCGGAGTTCAGAACTCCGAAAGGGAGGGTGGTTCGAGGCAAGGAAACCTTTGAACGTTGAAGTTACGAAATGACATGAACCGTCGATTTGGGAATACTTCAGGATCCCTCCTATTCGTTGGATCCAGACTATAGTCAGCACCTCGGTGAAGCCTTACTTTGGGAGGACAATGACATCGTGACATTAAACTCCCCGAATGTCGGAATTGCGAAGCAATGCAGATCGTCGATCTAAGAACCCTTTGGGATCCCTCTCAATCGTTCAATCAACCAAGAGGAAGGACTCATGTACAGCTCTTCGACGAAGTCCTACTACGGGAGAAAAGGAATGTGGAGCGGGTAGAACCCCTCGAACGCCGAAGCTGCAAAGTGACAAGGGCCGTAGATCTAGGAACTCTTCAAGACCTTCCACAACCGTCAGTTCTAGGTCATGGTCAGTCTGGCGCTGACCACTTCGGGAGTAATAGAGGTCGTAGATCCAAGGGTTACATGGACACCTCTCGACCGTGAGATTGAAGGGGTTAGAAGGCTATCCGTCCAGAGTGACGTGGCATAGTGACGTGGACCCACAATTAACATGCCATGTGTCACCTAGATTCATGCATTCCACCGACCCTATAATCCCATTAATATGTGACACATGCCACTCATTGAAGGGGCCATGTGTCACCTCTGCCCTGCCGCGTATCACACCAGGCACTCACCACTTAGTCCAATTGGTGGAAAGAGTATGAGGAACCCACCTGTGTTTTTCCCTTGTGTCTAGTACAACACCACGTGCGAGAGTGGACCCTTTGAGAGTCCGAACTTCGTGACTCCGAAGGTTTGGAGTGTGGTGACGAGGATAAGTTGAAAGGGTCGAAGGTCGGAGCTACGTGGCAGCATTTCGAAAATTCGGGAGTTTGGGACTCTGGAGGACATGCATGCATAAGAGAAAAGGGAAGTTCAACGTGGAAGCACCGAACATCGAATTATCTTGTAGCCTATGTTAGATAAGGGTTAAGTCACATTGTTGGTTTGAGCGGTGGATGGACTTCCACTGTGGATGTAGGGACTTGAAAACGATACGTGAAGTGGATCCGTGTGGGCACCACGTGGCCTTTGACCAATGAGGTTCATAGAACTTCGAAAGGGCATAACTTCCGAACCAGAGCTCGGGTTGCAGCGTGACGACAGTGGTTGGAAAGCTCTTGACGAGTAGAAGAGGATGAAGACCTCGAACAGAGGATTCAAGATGTTTAAGAAAAGTGAAATTTTGTTGTCTCATTCCTTAAAAAGGTACTTAAGGGGTTGGGTGTGTTACAACAAGTATCAAGCTTCTCTATGGTCGTTTCTCTCTATCATGGGCTTCTGTAAATTTTCTTGTCGACCTCCCAACCAGTCTCAGTTATTGGAGGTAAGCATCTTTGCACCTTACAAAGCCCTAATTCAAGCCTTCAAGTGTTAGTCCTTTGTTCCTGCAAAAATATATATAGAACACTTATTGGCAAGAATCTCAAGAATTGTACTCTCAACCCTTCCCCAAATCCTTTGTCCTCTGGGGTTCATGTGTTTTTTGTCAACATGTCCTCCCCACGCTTCATTCCCATGTGGCGTAGGGGTTTCTCTGGTAACTCCTCTATTGGGGATCCTAGTCTCTCATCTCTCAAACCCATTGTTACATTTGGATAAACTAGTACCCAGCTTAAAAGAGGCACAACTGAAATACAATGAAGCCAAAGATAAAGAAATTCAACTCATTCTCCAAACTCTTGGTTGCACGGGGCAAGGAACTAGCGAATTTGCATCAGGAAAATCAGAGGTTGAAACATTTTCTTCCAGGTCAAATTCCCCAGAACTCAACAGGTTCCAACTTCACAGCAGTGTCAAATTCTGTTCAGCAAGCCCCAATGAACCCAAACAAGAAAATCGGCTGAACTCTAAAAAAGGTTTTTCCCTAAAAAGATTTGATCCCTCTCGGTGGTTGATAGATCTAGAATTAGGATAGATCTATGCTGGTTAATATCTACAAAATAATATTAAATATACTAAAGTAAATAATAATAGTAAACACTAAATACTAAAGTAATAAAAGTAATAATAATACTAAATGCCAAAGTAATAGTATATATATATATATATATATATAATACCGTATAATTGTTGTTTTTATTAATTGAGTCAACTATAAATTTTATTAATTGAGCCAACTATAAAAAAAAAAATTAATCTAACATCACGGCCTAAATTTTATTAATTAAGCCAACTATAAAAAAAATTAATCTAACATCACCCCATGCTGGGCTGTAGAGCACCTTTTTATTAATTGAGCCAACTTTAAATTTATTTTAAATCTAACATCACGCATATAACTCCCCTGGGCTGTAAAGCACCTCTTGACCAAAAATTGTAGTTACCTTTAAGCTTTATATGTATTGTAAATTCTAGTTTATGCAAGACACTTTTGTAAGGCTGTATACCAACTAGTTTAACAGGGCAATTAAGGTTTCTCAAGGATGACCCTCTCCTCTCTTGGAGAGCAGTGAGTGTAATTTTGAATTTTTGCCAGCAGGTCCCTGATGAAATTATGTAATCTTCTGCTGCATTGCTTACCAGCAGTTTTTTATATAATACCAAAATACCCGTTTTGTACAAAAAAAAATCTGTATTTTCATGAGATACCTGGCACAGCGTGGACAGGTGAGCTTTTACTGCCTCTGCTTATTCCTATAAAATAGCATTTCTTGTTTATTTTTATTCTGGGGACCAACATACTAAGTAGCTTAGTTGGATAATCCAGTGACGATAAATTAGTAATCCTTGGATAATTGAGCTCTTCCAAACTTAATTCGTCCTCGTAATTATGCTGTACAATGTTTTTGACAAGAGGCTATTGTAAACTATCAGAATCCCCAGTAAATTTACTCCACGAATATTCCATTAGTCTAACTTCAGTGTATTAATAACAACAGTCTGTCAAATTAACATCAAGTAAATTTTGTAATGAATCGATACCTAGCAATTTCATCCTCACCAAGTCACATCTCCTGAATCAGAATTGATATATTATAGGATAATAAAAGTGAATCAAACTCAGAACTTTCAATTTCTCAAATCGTGGTTACATGACAGTGTCCATGTTCAGCTCATCTCCAACAGTTTATAACTGCGAAGCAAGAAACAGAATGTTGGGAAATATCAAATATATAATTTGTACAACATATCGACAGAATTGCCCACTGGCTTCCATCATCCATGTAATCTAGAAATAGCTGGGGCGATATAAGCTGACCCACTTGGGCACAGAACAATATCTTCCGGAATAGACATGGCACCTTGACATCTGAAAAGCACATGTCCCCAAAGGAACTTCCTGTTGAGGATAAAACAATCTGGCAGGGAACATTATCAGTTGCCACAAACAAAGATTATCTGAGACCATCATTCAACTAGGCCATTTCATGAAATCTAGCCAGAGCTTTCTTTTGTATAACAACTCGATAACTGTCTCCAGAATGAGTCTCAAACCGAGGATCAACCTTCCGCTGTGTCTGACTACCAAGACCGGCTCTATCTTCTGTAACTTGCGCTTGTACAGGCTCTACAATCCCAGTGCCATCCTTGCCAAGTCCCTGAACCAAATCCATATCATTGCAGGATCAACATTTAGGAGACAATCAGCCAGGGTTAAAAAATAAATTAATGCATGTTGTGCACTCAAAAATCAGTATCACATACCGAGCCTTCTTGCCAGCCCATGTTTCTCAACATACGATTCCCCACATTACTCCCATCAATAGCTTTGTCAGGGGTGATGACCTCATAACTATGAGCTTCACCTCCTGGCAGCACTGACCCAGACTTCACTCCGCCAACACCTGGGGGAAAGGGCATGTCGGAGCCTTTTCCTCTACTTCCGAGACCTGAAAATAATGGAAATTCTCAGTACGGAAAATTGTAGAAGCCATATATTTGTCACGTTTCCATGCAGTCATCAAAAATAACTCACAATGAATGATACAATGACAAAACTGTAAATTTCATTTCTGGTGAAATAGAAGTTTAATTATCGTAATATAACATGAACATATACACCTTCCAGACCTTATATAATAAATAGCAAATAAACTAACATTTTTTAAAATATACAGTCATGTTTCTATCTGCTAGAACAAAACTAACTCTCAATGAATGATACAATGACAAAACTGTAAATTGCATTTCTGGTGAGACAGACATGCAAATACAGTAATATCACATGAACAGAAGCCCTCCAGACCTTGTACAATAAACCTCAAAGAAACTAACATTTGTAAAAAAAGAATTAACGCTAAGAAACACTGATATATATCAGAATACAAGCAACTAAATCTTACTTTTCTCTGCAGGCTCAAAGTCTAATAGACTGTCTGTAGCAGACGATGATCCATAAAGACTACGCCTTTCTGCTGCTCTATCTCTATAACCTGATTGAGGAGTTTCAGAAAACCTGCGTTTTGTTCCAGCCATTGGTCCATAAGAACCTAATGCAGATGCGTCTGTCTTGAATGGAGTTAAAACTGTACTAGCCTCAGGAACCCCAATTGGTCCAGCCATTGATGACCCAGATAGTGCTGCTCCAGTAGATCCTGAAAAGCTTAAATCTGTTCTCACCACTCCTCTTGTTGATTCTCTAATCACACCCCTTATTGTACCACCAGCACTATTACTAACAGGCACAGGCTTTGGCTTTACTGCACTATCAGATGGAGTGTAATTACCACCAAATGGATTTCCTGCTCCACGTCCTAGAGATGACAATCCCTGATTAGCTTCTTTAGCAATTACTGTGTCCGACTTAAATTTTGGAGCACTTACACTTTTACCAGACATATTTCCATTGTTGGCATTAATATGCTTCTCATCTGAAGAGGTAGGCAATGTCGCTGGAGAGGAACCATCATCTAGAACAACCCGAGCGGCCTGCCCTTCATGATTACGTTGCTTCCACATTGACAAGACATTGCTGATCTTCTTCTTACTAGCCAATATACTGCCTTTAGAGGCCAGCTTAATTTCTTTCAATTTTTCCTTCTCTTTCTTTGCAGCTGCCTGTGCAGCGGCTGCAGCAGCTTGGACAGCATCTGGCAAAGAAGGCTTTTTATCCGAAGCTTCATTATTAACAGTGATTGTTGCAGCCGGAGCTGAAATGACTACTTTTCGATGATTAGCCACCCCTTCTGAAGACTTGCTCGATGCCTTGTTCGTGTCACTAGCTTGATCCACATAAGGCACATACTGTTGTGTCTCTTGGTCATAGGAATACCAGGTACCATTATTACCATCATAATAGAGCCCTACATGGTTGTCCAAACAATTAAGGTAATGCACAGTGGATTAGTGTTTTGAACTGCAAGTCTCATCCACAAAAAGGATGTACCAAACTACACTAGTGCTCAATGATAAATATCTAGCATAAGGGCATGTGCTCAATGAAGAAAACCTAGCAAAAAGAAGGGCAATTTTGGACAAAAGAAATGCATACCAGTATGACCATCATAGTAAAACCCAGAAGCTGCATCATAATAATAACCAGATGCTTCATCCCAGACAAACCCAGACTGAGGAGCCGTGCCTCCTTCAGAAGATTCAATAGCTGAATTTCCTGCATCGTAACTTTCAACCTTTGTGCCCATCCTTTTGCCTTCAGTGTGTTGTTTTTCATCCGGGTTGTACTCCTTAGGTGCCCATCCAACAGAGTCATACTGCAAAAAGAAATAAATGAACAATGTAAAAATAATGATACTTTAGACAAATGGAGGGAGAAGCTGGCACAATTTCCTAGCAAACAGTTTTCTATTTAGCCATTTATTGTGCCAATCAATAGCACCTATCAACTTATTCACGTTACAAAGATAAATAATTTGTTGTCTTGAAAGCCTAAATTTCTGTGCATCAGAATTCTTTGGCACATAATTCTTGAAAAGCCAAATGGTGTTCAGAAAACAAGATAATATAATAGCAAACCTGCTGCGCAAAGGTTGCAGCTTCAATTGCAGCAGCCGCAAGGCTGCTGGACTGAGAAGTACCAGCAGAGGATCCTGGACCATGAATACTCTTTGCATATGCAACCCTCAAGACTTGACCATTCTTTTCCAAATTTTTTCCATTAGTTGCATCCAATGCCTTTGTTGCTTCTTCCACCTACAAAGACACTCATCTCTATAAGAACGAAGTATGCATATGAAAAAGGCAAATCAGCAGCAAAGAATGGGAATCAGCTTTGGTAATTTTGTAAATAAATGAATGAAAGTCGATACCGAATGAAAATGTACAAATGCAAAGCCCCTTGAAACATGAGTAAATTTGTCACGAACAAGTCGGAGGTCCTGCCAAAAAATTTGCTTGTGACACAAATATTATCTGGAAAGAGTAACTTAAAAAACAAATATTTAACGTAACTATTCATTAACCACATGAAGCACAGTAATCAAGATCATCATGGTTACCTTTATAGGAGCATGCTTGGAAAATTCATAATGTAGCATCTCTTCATCAGCATTCTCATCTAACCCACGAACAACTAAGACATGTGTTGGTCCTGAGAGAGAAAGCTTGTAAGATCTATTAGATAGTTCACAAACACAATGCTTCAGCTTAATTCTAGATGCCTCTGAAGAGAAGCAAATATGTCTCACCAGCTTCTGATGCTTTTTTTCCAGTTGGTGCTGGATTAGAAGCAGCTACATCAGCTGCAGGAGCATCTTCAGTTCGCCCTTCATTGCACTGTCAAACACAAAAATGAAAAAAAAAAATGAAACCTGAGACATTCCATTTAGGTACACATCCCACTCAAATGGGGCAACTCTTTATGAATGCTTCATCAGTCTAAGGATGCAAAATTAACAGTAGCTACAGTTATTAATACAAATGTCAACGTGGAATAATAAACCCTTGCAAATCGAAAACAAAAGCAGTTAAAAAGTAGATGCAGCATATAATAAAAAAATGTTGCATTGCACCAAATTGAAATCCAATGTGGCTTAAAATAAGATAACTAAATATTTTAGTGCAATAAACATATAAATTTAAAAAAAAAAAAAAGCTAAAAAAATACAATTGAATGCAATGAGAACCAGATACCCAAATTTCATAAAATACATAGCTAATAGACCCAACTCTGGACTAACTGTTAAAGGAAACTAGTGAAAAATGGTCATATTGAGAGGTGTACAACAAACTAACTCTACATGTCATTTCATATGCAAGCAAGTAGGCAATACTCATTTTCTACAGTCAGAATGATAAATTATACAAAGTGAAAACTAACCTGAAAACATGATGTGCGACGAGCGAAATTGACACAGCCACAGACAGTGCACATCCAGTCAGCTGCAGCAGCCACACCTTTAGCACTTCCTTGAGTTGAACCCTTTGTTGTGCTTTCATGTCCTGTTGGCGGTGCACCTAAACCTCCAGTTGGCTTGCTACTGCTACATGCAAATGGTGTACACTAAGAATGTTTATAGCAAACACAGGATACAATATCCTGGATCTAATATTCAATTTTCTTGAGCTGATCACTGGCAATGTTTCAAAAGGAAGTCACTCATAACATCTATATTTTTACCACTTGCTGAAAAAATGTCAAAATGACACAATAACAAGACAATAACTGTTATGCCCAAAAACATAAGATAGAATGACATAACATAGCACAAGACGCACCAAAACACTCCATAAAGTGCTATGTTGCATTTAAAAATACACTGCAAATGACATATTTTCTGTATCCAAAATAGATATTTGGCATCTAATGTTTTCTGTAATAGGAAACTGTTAAAACATCTAAACTAACAAGTGTAGGAGAAGGTATGTTCACAAACTAGTTTTGTTTACAACCTACAAACACAAACTTTGGCGTTAACTGATAGCCATACCAGCAACCTTAGTAATCAGGAATAATCTAGTTTTAATTACAACCTACAACCACAAACTTTGGACCTAAGTTATATCCAAACAAACTTAGTAATAAACCATAAAGGCCCATCTTTGCATGCAAATTAATTGCCTCATTAATATAGATTCATCATTATTCACACCAAATCCAAACCAATTCTTTAAATGTGGCAGATATCATAACATGTCACTAACCTGTATTCAAAGAAAAGGCGCCGTCCATCGACAACCAAGCCATCATCACCGATACCATCCAACATGTTACGTGCAGCCTCCTGTTGGATGAGTATGAAAATTAGATGAGGATGGGCAATAAATTAACGAGAAAAGTGCAACTTCCATCAAAAACAAATAGGGAACAAACACAAAAACAGAAAACTGAAATCTCTTACAATAGAGGGGAAATCAATAAAGGCAAATCCCCGTGATATGCCAGAGTTCCTCTCCTTGATGACCCGAACATGACGTAGAGGACCCCATTGTGCCTACAAAGACACATTTAGCACATTGGTTCAGCATATAATATAGATTAAAAACAAGGGAACTATTGTAATCAAGATATCCAGATATCCATACAAACAGCACAGAGAGCACAAGAAACATATCTTAAATGAAAGAAGCATATGTTCCGAGTAAAATCAACAGATGAAGAATTTTTTCAACATCACATGAACTAGAAAATGTAACAACTCAAAAATATAGGATTTACAGCTAAGCCATACCAGAGCCTGATATAGGTCATCCTCTGTAGTCTTTTGTGATAAGCCTTTAACGACTAGTGTGGCTGATGGTGCCTGCAGGTAATAAAATAGTTGGGCAAAATAATAACAGCATTACATTAAAATCTTTCAAAAGAATCTTGAAACGCACTAATTGAAAATAAAACAAATGATAGAGACTTGAAATGCTTAACTAAAAAAACAACAAATTAACCATCTCCCAAATGTAACATACCACTGGTGTGCGCTCTTGGTGACGTTTATCATCACGGTCCTTGCGTTTTTCAGTTTTGGCTTCATGACGTGTATCCTCATGATTTTCTGCCTTGTGGCTTTCTGCCCTGCGGCTTTCTTCCTTGTGGCTTTCTTCCTTGTGGCTTCTACCATGGCTGCGGCCCCGAGGTGAGCGTGACCTTTGGCGCTCATCATGACCACGGGATCGAGATCGATCATGCTGCCTCTTCTCAGGTGTTTGGATCCTATCCCTGCTTGGGGCTTTCTTCTCTCTTTCTCTGTCCCTCCTACGCCAGTTACTACTCTCTCTCCTGCCCCTATCATGATCAGAATCATAATCAACATGCCTGGAAAATTCAAAATCTCTTTCACGACTTTCCTCTCTGTTTGGTTGTAACAGGCGATGCCTATAATCATATTCATCTACATCAAAATTTTCACGGTCACGTCCACTAAACCGTGCAGACCTGTCAAACCCATAATCTCGAAAACTATCAAGATCACGATAACTGTCAACCCCTCGAAACTTGTCAATGTCACGAAAGTTGTCTACCTCACGATACTTGTCTACATCTCGGAAGTTGTCTACATCCCGGAAGTTGTCTACATCCCGGAAGTTGTCTACTTCTCGAAAGCTGTCAAGGTATGGAACTTTTTCATGCCGACGCACTTCTCTTAGAATGGCAATCTCGTCTTCTAAACTCCTCCTCCTCAGTTGAGGCCAAAGCCCAAGAACAGGAGGGGGGGCTGGTGGAAAGTTGTCTCTCTCTAACAGCTCCCGATGAAAAGGTGCTCTCGGAAAGACAGGTTCTCGTGAAAAGCCTTCATCCAAATACCTTCTCCCTCCATATGACCCACCAACCCTGCAATAACATGAATCCAACATGATGCAATCCCACTGACCCACAATATTGCAAAGCTGCAAAACA
>ML800407.1:70915-93845 GCA_009831015.1 Picea engelmannii
TGACATTAAACTCCCCGAATGTCGGAATTGCGAAGCAATGCAGATCGTCGATCTAAGAACCCTTTGGGATCCCTCTCAATCGTTCAATCAACCAAGAGGAAGGACTCATGTACAGCTCTTCGACGAAGTCCTACTACGGGAGAAAAGGAATGTGGAGCGGGTAGAACCCCTCGAACGCCGAAGCTGCAAAGTGACAAGGGCCGTAGATCTAGGAACTCTTCAAGACCTTCCACAACCGTCAGTTCTAGGTCATGGTCAGTCTGGCGCTGACCACTTCGGGAGTAATAGAGGTCGTAGATCCAAGGGTTACATGGACACCTCTCGACCGTGAGATTGAAGGGGTTAGAAGGCTATCCGTCCAGAGTGACGTGGCATAGTGACGTGGACCCACAATTAACATGCCATGTGTCACCTAGATTCATGCATTCCACCGACCCTATAATCCCATTAATATGTGACACATGCCACTCATTGAAGGGGCCATGTGTCACCTCTGCCCTGCCGCGTATCACACCAGGCACTCACCACTTAGTCCAATTGGTGGAAAGAGTATGAGGAACCCACCTGTGTTTTTCCCTTGTGTCTAGTACAACACCACGTGCGAGAGTGGACCCTTTGAGAGTCCGAACTTCGTGACTCCGAAGGTTTGGAGTGTGGTGACGAGGATAAGTTGAAAGGGTCGAAGGTCGGAGCTACGTGGCAGCATTTCGAAAATTCGGGAGTTTGGGACTCTGGAGGACATGCATGCATAAGAGAAAAGGGAAGTTCAACGTGGAAGCACCGAACATCGAATTATCTTGTAGCCTATGTTAGATAAGGGTTAAGTCACATTGTTGGTTTGAGCGGTGGATGGACTTCCACTGTGGATGTAGGGACTTGAAAACGATACGTGAAGTGGATCCGTGTGGGCACCACGTGGCCTTTGACCAATGAGGTTCATAGAACTTCGAAAGGGCATAACTTCCGAACCAGAGCTCGGGTTGCAGCGTGACGACAGTGGTTGGAAAGCTCTTGACGAGTAGAAGAGGATGAAGACCTCGAACAGAGGATTCAAGATGTTTAAGAAAAGTGAAATTTTGTTGTCTCATTCCTTAAAAAGGTACTTAAGGGGTTGGGTGTGTTACAACAAGTATCAAGCTTCTCTATGGTCGTTTCTCTCTATCATGGGCTTCTGTAAATTTTCTTGTCGACCTCCCAACCAGTCTCAGTTATTGGAGGTAAGCATCTTTGCACCTTACAAAGCCCTAATTCAAGCCTTCAAGTGTTAGTCCTTTGTTCCTGCAAAAATATATATAGAACACTTATTGGCAAGAATCTCAAGAATTGTACTCTCAACCCTTCCCCAAATCCTTTGTCCTCTGGGGTTCATGTGTTTTTTGTCAACATGTCCTCCCCACGCTTCATTCCCATGTGGCGTAGGGGTTTCTCTGGTAACTCCTCTATTGGGGATCCTAGTCTCTCATCTCTCAAACCCATTGTTACATTTGGATAAACTAGTACCCAGCTTAAAAGAGGCACAACTGAAATACAATGAAGCCAAAGATAAAGAAATTCAACTCATTCTCCAAACTCTTGGTTGCACGGGGCAAGGAACTAGCGAATTTGCATCAGGAAAATCAGAGGTTGAAACATTTTCTTCCAGGTCAAATTCCCCAGAACTCAACAGGTTCCAACTTCACAGCAGTGTCAAATTCTGTTCAGCAAGCCCCAATGAACCCAAACAAGAAAATCGGCTGAACTCTAAAAAAGGTTTTTCCCTAAAAAGATTTGATCCCTCTCGGTGGTTGATAGATCTAGAATTAGGATAGATCTATGCTGGTTAATATCTACAAAATAATATTAAATATACTAAAGTAAATAATAATAGTAAACACTAAATACTAAAGTAATAAAAGTAATAATAATACTAAATGCCAAAGTAATAGTATATATATATATATATATATATAATACCGTATAATTGTTGTTTTTATTAATTGAGTCAACTATAAATTTTATTAATTGAGCCAACTATAAAAAAAAAAATTAATCTAACATCACGGCCTAAATTTTATTAATTAAGCCAACTATAAAAAAAATTAATCTAACATCACCCCATGCTGGGCTGTAGAGCACCTTTTTATTAATTGAGCCAACTTTAAATTTATTTTAAATCTAACATCACGCATATAACTCCCCTGGGCTGTAAAGCACCTCTTGACCAAAAATTGTAGTTACCTTTAAGCTTTATATGTATTGTAAATTCTAGTTTATGCAAGACACTTTTGTAAGGCTGTATACCAACTAGTTTAACAGGGCAATTAAGGTTTCTCAAGGATGACCCTCTCCTCTCTTGGAGAGCAGTGAGTGTAATTTTGAATTTTTGCCAGCAGGTCCCTGATGAAATTATGTAATCTTCTGCTGCATTGCTTACCAGCAGTTTTTTATATAATACCAAAATACCCGTTTTGTACAAAAAAAAATCTGTATTTTCATGAGATACCTGGCACAGCGTGGACAGGTGAGCTTTTACTGCCTCTGCTTATTCCTATAAAATAGCATTTCTTGTTTATTTTTATTCTGGGGACCAACATACTAAGTAGCTTAGTTGGATAATCCAGTGACGATAAATTAGTAATCCTTGGATAATTGAGCTCTTCCAAACTTAATTCGTCCTCGTAATTATGCTGTACAATGTTTTTGACAAGAGGCTATTGTAAACTATCAGAATCCCCAGTAAATTTACTCCACGAATATTCCATTAGTCTAACTTCAGTGTATTAATAACAACAGTCTGTCAAATTAACATCAAGTAAATTTTGTAATGAATCGATACCTAGCAATTTCATCCTCACCAAGTCACATCTCCTGAATCAGAATTGATATATTATAGGATAATAAAAGTGAATCAAACTCAGAACTTTCAATTTCTCAAATCGTGGTTACATGACAGTGTCCATGTTCAGCTCATCTCCAACAGTTTATAACTGCGAAGCAAGAAACAGAATGTTGGGAAATATCAAATATATAATTTGTACAACATATCGACAGAATTGCCCACTGGCTTCCATCATCCATGTAATCTAGAAATAGCTGGGGCGATATAAGCTGACCCACTTGGGCACAGAACAATATCTTCCGGAATAGACATGGCACCTTGACATCTGAAAAGCACATGTCCCCAAAGGAACTTCCTGTTGAGGATAAAACAATCTGGCAGGGAACATTATCAGTTGCCACAAACAAAGATTATCTGAGACCATCATTCAACTAGGCCATTTCATGAAATCTAGCCAGAGCTTTCTTTTGTATAACAACTCGATAACTGTCTCCAGAATGAGTCTCAAACCGAGGATCAACCTTCCGCTGTGTCTGACTACCAAGACCGGCTCTATCTTCTGTAACTTGCGCTTGTACAGGCTCTACAATCCCAGTGCCATCCTTGCCAAGTCCCTGAACCAAATCCATATCATTGCAGGATCAACATTTAGGAGACAATCAGCCAGGGTTAAAAAATAAATTAATGCATGTTGTGCACTCAAAAATCAGTATCACATACCGAGCCTTCTTGCCAGCCCATGTTTCTCAACATACGATTCCCCACATTACTCCCATCAATAGCTTTGTCAGGGGTGATGACCTCATAACTATGAGCTTCACCTCCTGGCAGCACTGACCCAGACTTCACTCCGCCAACACCTGGGGGAAAGGGCATGTCGGAGCCTTTTCCTCTACTTCCGAGACCTGAAAATAATGGAAATTCTCAGTACGGAAAATTGTAGAAGCCATATATTTGTCACGTTTCCATGCAGTCATCAAAAATAACTCACAATGAATGATACAATGACAAAACTGTAAATTTCATTTCTGGTGAAATAGAAGTTTAATTATCGTAATATAACATGAACATATACACCTTCCAGACCTTATATAATAAATAGCAAATAAACTAACATTTTTTAAAATATACAGTCATGTTTCTATCTGCTAGAACAAAACTAACTCTCAATGAATGATACAATGACAAAACTGTAAATTGCATTTCTGGTGAGACAGACATGCAAATACAGTAATATCACATGAACAGAAGCCCTCCAGACCTTGTACAATAAACCTCAAAGAAACTAACATTTGTAAAAAAAGAATTAACGCTAAGAAACACTGATATATATCAGAATACAAGCAACTAAATCTTACTTTTCTCTGCAGGCTCAAAGTCTAATAGACTGTCTGTAGCAGACGATGATCCATAAAGACTACGCCTTTCTGCTGCTCTATCTCTATAACCTGATTGAGGAGTTTCAGAAAACCTGCGTTTTGTTCCAGCCATTGGTCCATAAGAACCTAATGCAGATGCGTCTGTCTTGAATGGAGTTAAAACTGTACTAGCCTCAGGAACCCCAATTGGTCCAGCCATTGATGACCCAGATAGTGCTGCTCCAGTAGATCCTGAAAAGCTTAAATCTGTTCTCACCACTCCTCTTGTTGATTCTCTAATCACACCCCTTATTGTACCACCAGCACTATTACTAACAGGCACAGGCTTTGGCTTTACTGCACTATCAGATGGAGTGTAATTACCACCAAATGGATTTCCTGCTCCACGTCCTAGAGATGACAATCCCTGATTAGCTTCTTTAGCAATTACTGTGTCCGACTTAAATTTTGGAGCACTTACACTTTTACCAGACATATTTCCATTGTTGGCATTAATATGCTTCTCATCTGAAGAGGTAGGCAATGTCGCTGGAGAGGAACCATCATCTAGAACAACCCGAGCGGCCTGCCCTTCATGATTACGTTGCTTCCACATTGACAAGACATTGCTGATCTTCTTCTTACTAGCCAATATACTGCCTTTAGAGGCCAGCTTAATTTCTTTCAATTTTTCCTTCTCTTTCTTTGCAGCTGCCTGTGCAGCGGCTGCAGCAGCTTGGACAGCATCTGGCAAAGAAGGCTTTTTATCCGAAGCTTCATTATTAACAGTGATTGTTGCAGCCGGAGCTGAAATGACTACTTTTCGATGATTAGCCACCCCTTCTGAAGACTTGCTCGATGCCTTGTTCGTGTCACTAGCTTGATCCACATAAGGCACATACTGTTGTGTCTCTTGGTCATAGGAATACCAGGTACCATTATTACCATCATAATAGAGCCCTACATGGTTGTCCAAACAATTAAGGTAATGCACAGTGGATTAGTGTTTTGAACTGCAAGTCTCATCCACAAAAAGGATGTACCAAACTACACTAGTGCTCAATGATAAATATCTAGCATAAGGGCATGTGCTCAATGAAGAAAACCTAGCAAAAAGAAGGGCAATTTTGGACAAAAGAAATGCATACCAGTATGACCATCATAGTAAAACCCAGAAGCTGCATCATAATAATAACCAGATGCTTCATCCCAGACAAACCCAGACTGAGGAGCCGTGCCTCCTTCAGAAGATTCAATAGCTGAATTTCCTGCATCGTAACTTTCAACCTTTGTGCCCATCCTTTTGCCTTCAGTGTGTTGTTTTTCATCCGGGTTGTACTCCTTAGGTGCCCATCCAACAGAGTCATACTGCAAAAAGAAATAAATGAACAATGTAAAAATAATGATACTTTAGACAAATGGAGGGAGAAGCTGGCACAATTTCCTAGCAAACAGTTTTCTATTTAGCCATTTATTGTGCCAATCAATAGCACCTATCAACTTATTCACGTTACAAAGATAAATAATTTGTTGTCTTGAAAGCCTAAATTTCTGTGCATCAGAATTCTTTGGCACATAATTCTTGAAAAGCCAAATGGTGTTCAGAAAACAAGATAATATAATAGCAAACCTGCTGCGCAAAGGTTGCAGCTTCAATTGCAGCAGCCGCAAGGCTGCTGGACTGAGAAGTACCAGCAGAGGATCCTGGACCATGAATACTCTTTGCATATGCAACCCTCAAGACTTGACCATTCTTTTCCAAATTTTTTCCATTAGTTGCATCCAATGCCTTTGTTGCTTCTTCCACCTACAAAGACACTCATCTCTATAAGAACGAAGTATGCATATGAAAAAGGCAAATCAGCAGCAAAGAATGGGAATCAGCTTTGGTAATTTTGTAAATAAATGAATGAAAGTCGATACCGAATGAAAATGTACAAATGCAAAGCCCCTTGAAACATGAGTAAATTTGTCACGAACAAGTCGGAGGTCCTGCCAAAAAATTTGCTTGTGACACAAATATTATCTGGAAAGAGTAACTTAAAAAACAAATATTTAACGTAACTATTCATTAACCACATGAAGCACAGTAATCAAGATCATCATGGTTACCTTTATAGGAGCATGCTTGGAAAATTCATAATGTAGCATCTCTTCATCAGCATTCTCATCTAACCCACGAACAACTAAGACATGTGTTGGTCCTGAGAGAGAAAGCTTGTAAGATCTATTAGATAGTTCACAAACACAATGCTTCAGCTTAATTCTAGATGCCTCTGAAGAGAAGCAAATATGTCTCACCAGCTTCTGATGCTTTTTTTCCAGTTGGTGCTGGATTAGAAGCAGCTACATCAGCTGCAGGAGCATCTTCAGTTCGCCCTTCATTGCACTGTCAAACACAAAAATGAAAAAAAAAAATGAAACCTGAGACATTCCATTTAGGTACACATCCCACTCAAATGGGGCAACTCTTTATGAATGCTTCATCAGTCTAAGGATGCAAAATTAACAGTAGCTACAGTTATTAATACAAATGTCAACGTGGAATAATAAACCCTTGCAAATCGAAAACAAAAGCAGTTAAAAAGTAGATGCAGCATATAATAAAAAAATGTTGCATTGCACCAAATTGAAATCCAATGTGGCTTAAAATAAGATAACTAAATATTTTAGTGCAATAAACATATAAATTTAAAAAAAAAAAAAAGCTAAAAAAATACAATTGAATGCAATGAGAACCAGATACCCAAATTTCATAAAATACATAGCTAATAGACCCAACTCTGGACTAACTGTTAAAGGAAACTAGTGAAAAATGGTCATATTGAGAGGTGTACAACAAACTAACTCTACATGTCATTTCATATGCAAGCAAGTAGGCAATACTCATTTTCTACAGTCAGAATGATAAATTATACAAAGTGAAAACTAACCTGAAAACATGATGTGCGACGAGCGAAATTGACACAGCCACAGACAGTGCACATCCAGTCAGCTGCAGCAGCCACACCTTTAGCACTTCCTTGAGTTGAACCCTTTGTTGTGCTTTCATGTCCTGTTGGCGGTGCACCTAAACCTCCAGTTGGCTTGCTACTGCTACATGCAAATGGTGTACACTAAGAATGTTTATAGCAAACACAGGATACAATATCCTGGATCTAATATTCAATTTTCTTGAGCTGATCACTGGCAATGTTTCAAAAGGAAGTCACTCATAACATCTATATTTTTACCACTTGCTGAAAAAATGTCAAAATGACACAATAACAAGACAATAACTGTTATGCCCAAAAACATAAGATAGAATGACATAACATAGCACAAGACGCACCAAAACACTCCATAAAGTGCTATGTTGCATTTAAAAATACACTGCAAATGACATATTTTCTGTATCCAAAATAGATATTTGGCATCTAATGTTTTCTGTAATAGGAAACTGTTAAAACATCTAAACTAACAAGTGTAGGAGAAGGTATGTTCACAAACTAGTTTTGTTTACAACCTACAAACACAAACTTTGGCGTTAACTGATAGCCATACCAGCAACCTTAGTAATCAGGAATAATCTAGTTTTAATTACAACCTACAACCACAAACTTTGGACCTAAGTTATATCCAAACAAACTTAGTAATAAACCATAAAGGCCCATCTTTGCATGCAAATTAATTGCCTCATTAATATAGATTCATCATTATTCACACCAAATCCAAACCAATTCTTTAAATGTGGCAGATATCATAACATGTCACTAACCTGTATTCAAAGAAAAGGCGCCGTCCATCGACAACCAAGCCATCATCACCGATACCATCCAACATGTTACGTGCAGCCTCCTGTTGGATGAGTATGAAAATTAGATGAGGATGGGCAATAAATTAACGAGAAAAGTGCAACTTCCATCAAAAACAAATAGGGAACAAACACAAAAACAGAAAACTGAAATCTCTTACAATAGAGGGGAAATCAATAAAGGCAAATCCCCGTGATATGCCAGAGTTCCTCTCCTTGATGACCCGAACATGACGTAGAGGACCCCATTGTGCCTACAAAGACACATTTAGCACATTGGTTCAGCATATAATATAGATTAAAAACAAGGGAACTATTGTAATCAAGATATCCAGATATCCATACAAACAGCACAGAGAGCACAAGAAACATATCTTAAATGAAAGAAGCATATGTTCCGAGTAAAATCAACAGATGAAGAATTTTTTCAACATCACATGAACTAGAAAATGTAACAACTCAAAAATATAGGATTTACAGCTAAGCCATACCAGAGCCTGATATAGGTCATCCTCTGTAGTCTTTTGTGATAAGCCTTTAACGACTAGTGTGGCTGATGGTGCCTGCAGGTAATAAAATAGTTGGGCAAAATAATAACAGCATTACATTAAAATCTTTCAAAAGAATCTTGAAACGCACTAATTGAAAATAAAACAAATGATAGAGACTTGAAATGCTTAACTAAAAAAACAACAAATTAACCATCTCCCAAATGTAACATACCACTGGTGTGCGCTCTTGGTGACGTTTATCATCACGGTCCTTGCGTTTTTCAGTTTTGGCTTCATGACGTGTATCCTCATGATTTTCTGCCTTGTGGCTTTCTGCCCTGCGGCTTTCTTCCTTGTGGCTTTCTTCCTTGTGGCTTCTACCATGGCTGCGGCCCCGAGGTGAGCGTGACCTTTGGCGCTCATCATGACCACGGGATCGAGATCGATCATGCTGCCTCTTCTCAGGTGTTTGGATCCTATCCCTGCTTGGGGCTTTCTTCTCTCTTTCTCTGTCCCTCCTACGCCAGTTACTACTCTCTCTCCTGCCCCTATCATGATCAGAATCATAATCAACATGCCTGGAAAATTCAAAATCTCTTTCACGACTTTCCTCTCTGTTTGGTTGTAACAGGCGATGCCTATAATCATATTCATCTACATCAAAATTTTCACGGTCACGTCCACTAAACCGTGCAGACCTGTCAAACCCATAATCTCGAAAACTATCAAGATCACGATAACTGTCAACCCCTCGAAACTTGTCAATGTCACGAAAGTTGTCTACCTCACGATACTTGTCTACATCTCGGAAGTTGTCTACATCCCGGAAGTTGTCTACATCCCGGAAGTTGTCTACTTCTCGAAAGCTGTCAAGGTATGGAACTTTTTCATGCCGACGCACTTCTCTTAGAATGGCAATCTCGTCTTCTAAACTCCTCCTCCTCAGTTGAGGCCAAAGCCCAAGAACAGGAGGGGGGGCTGGTGGAAAGTTGTCTCTCTCTAACAGCTCCCGATGAAAAGGTGCTCTCGGAAAGACAGGTTCTCGTGAAAAGCCTTCATCCAAATACCTTCTCCCTCCATATGACCCACCAACCCTGCAATAACATGAATCCAACATGATGCAATCCCACTGACCCACAATATTGCAAAGCTGCAAAACAGATCTCTTCATTCATCTGACAAAATAATTCCAAAAAGTAGACCATGTTGCATAAAGCACAGAGGTAACTTTAACATCGGTCCAACTAAGACACTAATTAAAGCATATTGATCCATGAAATTTTAACAGCCCGCTATAGTGGAGTCTGCAGCGGGACATGTTGTCATTGCCTTTTGGTTTTTAACTGTGTGCAAAACTCTTACACCAATGCATTTCAAGTGAACTTTATACTCATCCACGGGGCATGAAAGATAGAGAACTGTGTTGCATGTTATGAATGAGATTGTACAGAAAAGAGCATTCCAAAACTATACAGTATGCAAAAGAAAAATAAATATAAAACCTTAGATATTCACAACCTCCTTATTCCAATGTATCAAGAAGCCATTCTCAATACCTGCTACAACAATTTATAGCAAATGCCAAGGCACTAACCTGAACTCTGGCTCACGGACTCCACTGTAGCCCTCCAAAGCCTGTTCATCCAACAGAATAAGGGAAGTCAGCAACTAATATTGTTATAAGTGAGCTCTCAGCAGAGAAATCCATTATCCTCAATGGGGGTGGGCTTCCTTGCTTGCTGTTATGAGGATGGATGTAAATATGGAGGAGAATCACATGACCCAATTATCTTGGAAATCAGCCCCATAGGAGACTAAGGAGAAAACCATATTGATCGTGTGGGTCATACACTGTTAGTATCCCATCCTTGCTGAAGAACATAGCGCCCAGGATCCATTACTTGAAATATCTTCCGAAACCCCTGTTAAGGTTCTTGATCTTCAGGAAACTTCAGATGCAGGCTGTCTCAATCCTATCCTGTAATGGATGCACAAACAGATACTGTTACACCAATGTCAATCAAGAATGTAGTCTGACTGGGTCATCCTTTATTGGATCCTCAAAGATAGAATTCTTCCCTCAACTTCACCCTCCTTCAATCATTCTATTAATTCTCAAATACAAGTACTGACTTAGGTTTTATATGATACATTCCTTAAACTAGCAATATGCTTAAGGCTATATGCTATACATTCATGTCAGGGTTAACACACATGTCAGGGTTCGACCCTACTGAAAAGCTGGTAGTAGGAAGTTATGAAAGTAGCTTAGAATACATTAAAATCGCAATCTCTCCATTTTCTCAAACTGCTAGAACATGAATTATATAATAATGCAAAGATCACATTCAAGGCACTTAAGCATAGGAGCTCTTTAAGTCTGTCATTGTTACAAAAGAAATGAAAGAACATAATGATTGCCAGCAAAATTGCTCCATCTTCTGTAAGCTGTAAAATGAACTTCAAAATTGTCATTTCCACAGCTAGACAGGATCAGAATCCAGATTACAAAAATTAAGTAATAGTAACAAAAATATAAGGTGCATTAAGAATGAATATTTCAGAATTGTAAAATGTTATCTTAAAGAACTACTCTTGTCAACAAGTACATTGAGTGGGTGACTTACAATTTTGAGTCATCATGATCTTGATTGAGGCCTTAAGTGGTTGTATAACCCATGCCTATATTGAAACCATGTAAAAGGAATTCTTATGGAGATGAATAAGTATGACAATACATTTCAGTATTCATAAAGGATTAAAGCCCCACAAAACTGATAACTATCCAAGGAATAGAATGAGATGTCTGGCTTCTTCTCGTGCTCTGTCCCATCAGTTGGCTACATATTTCCCTTTGCCTTTGTAGCATTAAGATTATTACAGTTCATTAACACTCCACTTTAACATATTAAAAAGTACAGCTTGCTGATACTTAACTTGGCTGCATGATGTTGGACCTATGAAGGGCAATCCCATCTGGCTTCAAAACAGAACATAACTAATTTTATCTTTATATCAATACAATTATTGCAACTTAGGCACACTGGGGTTAAATTACGGGAAGCCTGGACGGCAAAGGCAATACACACATAACTTGAACCCACCAGTCTAATTGTTAAAAACATCAAAATATTACAGCTCTCTAATACATTGATTCACTGTAAAATTTGGGCCTACAAAACAATCCCATATGCCTCATCTTTAAAAAGAACCATATTGCACTAGATTCGAATATTTATTTTGAATTTCAATTGGCTACATATGTCCCTTTGACTTTGTAGCATTAGAAATATTACAGTTTATTAACACTCAACTTTAACTTAACTTTAACCTATTAAAAAAGTACAGCTTGCTGATACTTAACATGGCTGCAGAATGTTGGGACYATGGAGCAATCCCATCTGGATTCAAAACAKAACATATCTAATTTTATCKTTGTATAAATTCACCTATTKCAACYTASTGACACGGGAGTTAAATTACAGGGTGCCTRGASACCAATAGAYRATACATGCATAGATTGAACCCTCCAGTCTAATTGTTAAAGACATCAAAATATTACAGCTTTCTAATACATTAATTAGCTGTAGAATTTTGGGCCTATAAAGACAATCCCATCTGTCTCTTGTTTAAAAGGATGTCATATTGTACTCGGATTGGGTAAGTATTTTGAATTTTCATATATATTTGGAAATCCTTAACTATATAATGCATTGGCTCCCTAAGCCATTTATAAAGGAGATGCTGACCATGCACTTCATGACATGTCCTCAAGAAGTTTACATCCAAATTTTAGTCAAATGAGTTTATAGCAATGGATATCTCTTCACATTTGCACCTAAAATTTAACTCTATAGTATTCCATAAAACTGATATTCTCAAAGGTATGCATCTAAAACTAAATAAAATTCAGCTCTCTGCAGAAATTAATATAGATCGTCTAACATTTCTGTGCTTTGGCTTGCAATTGTATACAAGTTCCTAGTCCAAAAATCATAATCCATGAATTCCCACTGTAGCCTACTCAAAAATAAATAAACAAAAATAGTCCATGTGATATACGAGGCTCTGTTTTCAATAAAATTACATCCCTCCAGAGAGTTAGATTGCACAATCATTCTACAGGTGGAGAGTAAAGCCTAGATTTACAACAAGACTAGCCAAAATCACATTCATAGTTATTCTGGGAAAATAGGGAGGTGTAAATCAGACCACCAGGCACAAATGATGATGGAAAAATAGATTTAAAAAACTATATTAATGTCCACTAGTGACCAAAGACACGTCAGTGGGACTAAAATGTAGAAAACCGCACTCGTCTAGTAAAGAAAGCCCCTGTAAAGCAAGACAGAAATAGCAAGTGCAATCAAAATGCAAATTCTAAATCGCCTCTAACCATTGTATGGACCAGAAGAGGAGCCTGAATCATCAATCGTTATGAAGACAACGATATATCTTCTGGAGAATGGGCTGGAACAAAGAGTTTCTGCTGACTAGAGATAAGGAGTAGGGGGCGAACCACAGTAGCTCTACTAGTATCCAAGGAGAATTAGAATCTTAAAGAGAGGTCGGGTGATATAGGACATCAACAGTTTACAAAATTACAGTTATGCTTCCACGCACAGGTGAGAAGTGCAATAATTGAGGCTAAACCAATCAGCAAACCAGACCACCTAGGAACCAAACAGAAAAGGAACACCCACAATTGACGCAATTACAATCTGACTATAGGGGTCAAACCAATATTCAGATCCATAAAACTCTAATGTGACACAACTACAATCAGACAATAGGGTTCAGACCAATATTCAAATCCAGAAAGCTCTAATGTGACACAACTACAATCAGACTAGGGGTCAAGCCAATATTGAAATCCAGAAAGCTCTAATGTGACACAACAACATATCACATTGCGTAGATCAAACCAATATTCAACTCCAAGAACCTCTAATGCACTCGACTACAGACGGCTCGAAAAATCCAAATTTGGCTACCCAACCTTATAAACGCTAAATGAATTTTATCGATCCAAAAAACATAAATAGAAAAGCACACAATAGAGCCTGGTGCAAGTTCCTGGCAATTTAGGCAGAATACCTATTCCTGAGACCTATCACATAGCCCGAAGGAAGTCCGCTAGTTGTGGTGCTGCTGAGGGAAAAAAATAATAAAAAAAATAGAAAGATACCGAGGATAACCAAGCATGCAAGCATTAAATATCAATCTGTAATTATTAAGATAATGGGTAACTGCCCATGAATTTTTAGTCATCAATCGAGTACAAATAATGGGTTCGTATATGTGTGTAAATAACCCAGAATCGATGCCCAGAAAGCTGTGGAGGATTTACCCATTAAAAACCCTATAAAACAAATTCCAAGCAGTTTTTCAAAAGGGATTTGTTATTGCAATGTTGTCGCAATGCCTTACTGCAAACCGCATAACAAAAGCCCTAGAAAGCAACCAAAATAGAAAATAAAAAAGGGTTTTGCCTTTTACAGTACTTACGATCTGCGGGAGATTCGACCTCGGCTCCTCTTCGCCTGAAACGCCGAGATGCAACCACCGGAAAAATAAGCTTACAGGAAGAAATAATAATAATAATAGTTATCGAGGACAGTTTGGGGGGATGGTAGCAGAGTATAGGAGGCCGTTGGGCTTTCGGAGAACAGTTTTTTGAGACAAGGAAATGCTTGTTTTGAAGATCTGTAAATGGCCGCGGTGAAACCAGGACAACAATGATAGGGATTGGGTGCTTTGCTGCGATAACGAAGAAGCCTGGCGGGCGGGTTTTGTGTCATAAAATTTGCACCTAAAAAAGAACACAGGAAGCAAAATAGAGCTTGGATGTAAGGTATTTATGAGGCACAAATAGGATTTATTCCTCTATTGTGGTGATAGAAGCCGAGGATGATCAACGACCGACTAGCTGTGGTCATATGAATAGGGACCACGATCATTTTAAGGACCATGAGGGTTATATGTTATAGGTGGTTTGGGCAATGGTTGTAAGAAGATAAAGTATCTTATTAAAGTTGACTTAGATAAATTTGGTGAGTAATTAAACATTTTCTTAGTCTTTTTGGTGATCGAAAAAAAAATTGTAAAGGTTTAACATCTTTTCTTATATAACAAGTGTTGTGTGGCAGTGTAGTCTCTGCCAAGTTGGAATAGGAATGAATGCGACCGAGTACAGACAGGTGGGTAAGAAGTTGAAGTTGAAGTATATATGGTTTTCATGCAAAATATAGTATTCTTGAATTAGTTTTTCCCGAAATTTATCAAAAAATATTAACATTTAAAAGGTTTTTGGACAGAAAAAATTTAGCATTCCCGAAGTAGTTTTCTTTACATACGTTCCTGGACAAAAACACAAAAAAATAGTAGTAACGTCTATTACATAGGTTCGTGGACAAAAACACAAAAAAAATAGCATTCCCGAATTAGTTTTCTTTAAAACAAGGGCTCCTAGACACAAAATAAATAGAAATTTATCAAATTATACCAAATATGTAATTTTATAAAATAGATATTTATTTTTATACATACGAAATATGTACTTTTATAAAGTATGGGAATGAGATTTTATAGAGCATGCACGGAGCTCTCATTCCATACTTAGCCAGTTTTTAGATCACGGGTTTTCGGGCTGGAGGGTTGAAAATTGGGCTTATGTTGTTCTGTGCCCTACAAATAGCACCCAGAGTTTCGCGATATACAAATTGACAATCGAACTTGCGGACTATTTGAATTTTAAGGGCCTCATGTCCAAAATATTTAGCATTCCCGAATTAGTTTTCTTTACATACGTTCGTAGACAAAAACACAAAAAAATAGTAGTAGCGTTTGTTACATAGGTTCGTGGACAAAAGCACAAAAAAAATAGCATTCACGAATTAGTTTTCTTTAAAACAAGGGCTCCTGGACACAAGAAATTGAAATTTATCAAATTATAGGTTCCTGAACAGCATAAATTATACTTACCAAATATGCAATTTTATAAAGTAAATATTTGTTTTTATACATATGACATATGTACTTTTATAAAGTATGAGGATGAGATTTTATAGAGCATGCACGGAGCCCTCATTCCATACTTAGTCAGTTTTTGGATCGCGGGTTCTCGGGCTGGTGGGCTGAAAATTGGGCCTCTGTTGTTCTGTGGCCTACAAAGAACACCCAAAGTTCCGCGATATACAAATTGACAAGCGGACTTGCGAACTATTTGAATTTTAAGGTAAAGATGCAAGAAATTACATACTCTCTATATATGTGAGTAGAAAAAAAGTAGTGAACACAATTTTATGACATTTATATAAAATAATAATAAAACGTGTTACATATCCCTGGAAAATTAAAGAAACATATATATGTGTGTGTGTGTGTGTTTGTCAAATATGATATCTCAAATTTGAGTGAGTGATTTATCTCATATTTAATTTTGAAAATGACCAAGCAGGAAAAAATATGTATCAGAAGAAAAAGAAAAAAAAAGAATTGAAATAAAATAAACAGAATGTCTTCACATTCATCATAGCTGAAAATAAAAATGTAGGAGCACATAAATATATAAGGAGACAAAAGAATAGTTTTATTTGGAATATATGAAAAAAATAATAGTTTGTTACGTATTCCTGGAAATTTAAATGCCTTTGTCATATAGACTGGGATTGGGAATCCCGCGGACCATAAGAGAAATATGTACAAGAAATAGGACTGTAGAAAGAAGAAGTGAGACACGGTAGAGTGTAATACCTGAAAAGTAGAAATGGGAAGATATCAGTCTTAGGCTATATATTTCTATTCAGAAAAGGTGGAATAACTAGATTGATAAAGAAAAGACTAGCAGTATACACTTACAGGCATGGTACATATAAGTATTTTTGGTATTTGCTTGCTGATGTCTTTTCCTGTTGGTTTTCGTCGCCGACCCGCTTGAATAACTGGATTGATAAACAAAGGATTTATAGCGGTGTTCCATATAAGTAATTTTTCTATTTGTTTGCTGATGCATTTTCCTGTTGGATTTCGTCAACGACCCACTTCAAGTTCTCTTCAATATAGCTTTTCAAGGGGGCGACGTTGATGTCATTCCAGATTTTAATGCTGAAAAGTTCATTTTCTAATTCGTTTAGATCAATAGAAAGATTACACAGAGCCTGATGAATGTCTCCATTATGTATCGAATAGCAGACTAGCCAGTTGTCCACGTGTTCTTCATGATATTCAAGAATCGTGTAAAAAATTTCTAAAGACAAGGCCTTTAAATTATCAACTTGTTTATCGAAAGCTTGCTTGGTTAACGCCAATGAGTTGACGATTAAGTTGGGGTCCTGGAAGTCGTTGGTCCTTCCAGCTAAGCCTATTTTGGTGAGCTTTGTGAATAACATTTCATTCTTTGATATTGCTTGCTCACATGATTGGACGATGAGATACAGGTTCTTCACCTTCTCTTTCCAGCATGCTTCTAATTGAGTGAGCCATTTTTTGGACGGGAGATCATGTTGTCTTCTTGTCGTGTCTGGCATGTTGTTGACATGAAAGGCAAAAGGGATGATCGTGTGCAAATAGAAAGTTTCTTCATTTTTTAAATCTGTTTGCAGAAGTTGGAGCAAGTTATGTGCCCTGCTTCCCAGGGAATCCATATTTTGTGATGTTTCCTAAGCCTTAGTAATCAATTCCATTCTTTTGTTGATATTTTTCTCCACATATCCTCTACACAATGTGAGGAAGCTGGAGGAGCCTTTTAGATTTGTTGCAAGGGTGTAGGGAGTTGCAGGCATGGCTATTGCCAAAGGACTGCCAAGCAATGGCATAGGAAACAAAGCTTCCTCTAATTCCTTGATCCGGTCCTTCAGTCTAGCATTCTCGGCCTCAATAACTCCAACGAAATCATGAAGAGCATCTCCAGTTGCCATGTGAAGTTGAGAGATTTTAGACGCCTGCATATTGGCAAGGTCAAGTTCTGAACGATGTTTTCTTTTCTTATTTTTTACATCTCTTTTTTCAATAATTAATTTTTTTGATTCGCTTTCAAAAACAACACTCTGGAATATGAAAGATTCATCTTCATCAAAAATTTCGGTATCAACTATGTCCATTGGGTAGCCATGGTGAATCGTGTCTCCAGGCTGATCAAGGTTGCAGAATATGTTATCCAGATCAGAGTCAAGATCCATGTTTTTACTCTAAATTTCGGGTTGCTCCACCTCCCCTACAATTATTTTTCCCTTCTTCCCCATGGGAAGCTTGTGAGAACTATCAATTTTAGGATGAACTATTAATTTATGGTCCTTAGGCCCGAAGTTGTTCACTGTATCTCTACAGAACTGATGTGGAGTTGTTGCCAGTAGTTTATGAAAACGTCGATTTTCTCCAGACGCTGCTTGAAATGAACAAATGGAGGGGACAATATAACCCCCTGGAAACGTTGGTTCAATGCGTGTGAATGGAAAATCTCCTCAAGCTCTTCGCTCATTAATGACAATCTCTATGCGTACTGTATGGTGAGTTTTTAGAAGTAAAGCTTAATTATTGCATATTTAGAAGTGCAAAGGTGGTAGTTACGGCGAAGAACATTTAAGGATTGGAGGTTTCGTGAAGGAACCAAGCTGACAGCGTGTGAATGACATTCCATGGTATTTGAAATTAACACTGGGAAGGGATAACAAAAGCCTTCGCAAATATTGGTTTAGTGCGCATTAATGGCAGAACTTCTCGAGCCTTACGCCCATCAATGACAATTTAGACGGTGTCTGCACGATGACCTGTTAGCATTAAAGATTTAAAAACAAGATATATATATATATATATATATATATATATATATATATATATATATATATATATATATATATATATATATATAAACATTATTTTGTATTATGGACACGTGCAAAGGTGACGAAGACGGGGAAGAGCAAGCAAGGAAGGAATGGCCAAGTCTGAAAAGCGGTTGGACGGGCTTCAAAATAAGTTTACAGGCAATAGTTTACAGTCTTTGGATCGTGGGTTCTCAGGTTGGCAGCCTCAAAAGTGGGCCTCTATTGCTCCGTGTCTTACAAATAGTACCCAGACTTGCGCGGTATAGAAATTGAGAAGCGGACTTGCGAGCTGAACATTGCACTTCTATTATTTTGTGTCCTCCAAACAACACTCGGAGTTCCGTGATATACAAACTGACAAACGAACTGCAGGTTGGCGGGCCCAGGATGGCGATTGTTTACGGATCGGAGTTCCACAATATACAAATTTTGATATTTCACAATTTAATTGGTTGGCTGAACATTGTATGAGTCGAAATTTTTGAAACTGCATGAGTCGAAATTTTTGACTGCAAAACGCGTAAAACGTAAGAGGGCATGATGGTGCAGTTCAACCGAGGGTTTGTATATTTGCGGAATTGCGGGAAAGTGGCTAAGTATGGAAAGTGTGATTTTGTGTAGGCTTTCAGGGAGCATAGCGAAGGGAAGCATGTACAGTCTTTGGATCGCGGGTTCTCGGGCTGGCGGGCTCAAAAGTGGGCCTCTATTGCTCTGTGTCTTACAAATAGTACCCAGACTTGGGCGATATAGAAATTGAGAAACAGACTTATGGGTTGAACATTGCACTTCTATTGTTTCGTGTCTTCCAAACAACACTCTGAGTTCCGCGATATACAAACTGACAAATGAACTACAGGGCTAGCGGGCCCAGGATAATGCATAGTGGGGAACACGGGGAATAAGAGTTCGATAACGTGTAGTGGGGAACCCGCGGGCATAAAATTGGCTAAGGAAATGAAAGCGCTCGGTCGGAATCCTGGTGCATATTCCATAATTCCTGTGCAACACCAATTGTGTCGTGACCAGACCAATATGTGTACAAAGCAAGGAAAACTAAATATCTACCTTTATAATGTATGAGCATGAGATTTTATAGAGCATGTAGGGATATCGCATTCCATACTTGGCCACTTTCTGGATCGCGGGTTCTCGGGCTTGCGGGCTAAAAATATGCCTCTATTGTTCTGTGTCCTACAAATAGTACCCAGAGTTCTGCAATATACAAATTGACAGGTGCACTTGCCGGCTGGCTGAGATTTTATAGAGCATGTACACTTTTTGGATCACGGGTTCTCGGGCTGGTGGGCTAAAAAACGGGCCTCTATTGTTCTGTGCGTTACAAATAGCACCCATAATTCCGCGATATACAAATTTACAAGCGGATTTGCGGGTTGGTTGGCTGGCTCAACATTGTACTTTTCTTGATTTCATGATATATAAGTTGAGAGACGGACTCCAACACTGGCGAGCTCTGAGAAAGGAGAAATACATACTAAATATGTACTTTTATAAACTATGGACATGACATTTTATAGAGCATGTACAGAGTTGCGCGATATACAAATTGAGAAGCAGATTTGCGGTTTGGTTGGCTCAACATTGCACTTTTATTGGTCTGTGTCCTCCAAATAGCACTCGGAGTTCCGCAATATACAAATTGACAGACGGACTCCTTGACTGGAGGGCTCAAAATTGAATATGTATTACACATTACATGTAATATGTAATACATATTACATGTAATGTGTACAATTTGAAATGGGCAAGCAGACAGTCGGGGTGGCAATATAAAAGTAAGTGGAAATCTAAACACGTGTATTCGCCAGTTCCGAGCCTAGAAATTTTCCGAGGAACGAGTAATCCATACTAAATATGTACTTTTATAAAGTATGGATATCAGATTTTATAGAGCATGTACAGATCCCTCATTCCATACTTAAGCCACTTTTTGGATCGTGGGTTCTCGGACTGGCGGGTTGAAAATTGGGCCTCTATTGTTCTGTGTCCTACAAATAGCACCCAAACTTCCACAATATACAAATTAATTGACGGACTTCGAGCTGGCTCGCTCAACATTGCACTTCTATTTTTCCATGTGCTCCACGCAGCACTGGGAATTCCGTGATATACAAATTGACAGACGAACTCCAGGACTGGCGGGTTCAAGATTGTGATTGTCTACATGTATAACATATAACATATATGTTATATAGCTAACATTATCTAAAAACATTATTTTCAAGTACTAAATTATTAATAATAAATATTGATATTGTACAATTTAATTAAAGAAAATTAGCAAATGAGTCGCAAGCTGCCARTCCGAGTCCAATTGTAGATCACCGAAGTCTCGAGCGCAAGATTAGATGAACATGAAATATGCCACTCTGTCGTCTGGGAACCTGCGAGCATAAACATGGATTACCAAGTTTTGGATGCAAGATGTACACTCGGAACACGGGGAACGAGAATTTGATGACGTGTAGCGAGGAACCCGCGGGCATAAAATTGGCTAAGGAAATGAAAGGGCTCGGTTGGACTCGTAGTGCATATTTCATAATTCATGTGCAAGACCAATTGTGTGGTGACCAGACCAGTATGTGTAGAAACCAGGCAAAACTAAATATGTACCTTTATAAAGTATGGACATGAGACTTTTTAGAGCATGTATAGATATCGCATTCCATACTTGGCCACTTTCTGGATCGCGGGTTCTCGGGCTGACGGGCTCAAAAATAGGCCTCTATTGTTCTGTGTCCTACAAATAGCATCCAGAGTTCCATGATATACAAATTGACAAGCAAACTTGCGAGGGTGGCTGAGATTTTATAGAGCATGTACACTTTTTGGATCACGGGTTCTTGGTCTGGCGAGCTAAAAAACGGGTCTTTATTGTTTTGTGCCTTACACATAGCATCCACAACTCTGCGATATACAAATTGACAAGCGGACTTGCGGGTTGGCCGACTAAACATTGTACTTCTAGTGATTTCCGTGATATACAAATTGACACACAGACTCCAGGGCTAGAGGGCTCCCAGAAACGAGAAAAACATACCAAATATGCACAGATCCCTTATTCCATACTTAGCCACTTTTTTGGATCGCGGACTTGCGGGCTATAAATTGGGCCTCTAATGTTTTATGTCCTGCAAATAGCACCCATAGTTGCGCGATATACAAATTGACAAGTGGACTTGCAGGCTGGCTGGCTCAACATTGCACTTATGTTGGATGGAGGACCTGCGGGCTGGTGGGCTCTAGGCACAAAATAAAAAATAAAAAAAAACACAATTGCAAACAAGTTCGACAAATACAGACAAAGTAAACAAAAAACTGTTTAGTATGGAACACGGGCAAAAAAAAACGCACCTTTGCATGGATTCCTCTACATCTTTGGTTAGGAGTTCTTTGCGGCGTCTAGTTTTCTTGTTTGTTTCTATGAACAAAAGTACAAAACAAAAGGGATATGAACATAAGTTAACATGTAAAGAAAAAGGCAAGTACTTTGTACATATACTAAAAAAAATAGAATAAGATGAATAGAGTAACAAATAGTTTTTAGAAGGATGTACCTTTTTTTTCTTTTTTTTTTGCATAATGTATATTTTATAATTCAAGTACAACACCAACTGTATGGTAACTAGAGCAGTATGTGTAGAAATCAGGGAAAACCAAGAAGCTGGATAATTGTTTTTTTTTTTTTTTTTGGCAACAGGCTATACAGATATGCTTTGAAACATAGAAATATGACTTTGCAATATGTTTGATGTATATCTCATAATTCAAGTGCAATACCAATTGTATCGTGAGCAGACCAATATGTGTCTAAGATAAACATATTGTATTGAGGAATGGGCACATTCGACCAGACATGGTCAATAAGTGTGTTTTGCAGATGGCTTGTGTTGTTCAAAAGAAAGCAAAGACTGTATTTGCACATGTACTTTTCCAATTCTGTTGTTCTGTCATTATTTTGTAGGATGTCAATATTGAAGTCTCCTACAACTACAATGGGTTTGTTAAGATGGAAATGGCCCAATGCATTGGAAATAACATCTACTATGTTGGAGAATGTTGCATGGGGAGCAACATACAGATTTACTATTGCAACTTTTGTTTCACAGAAAAAAAAATTTGCAAGCACCACCTCAACATTCTTTTCTTCGATATGTATATGGTCCAAAATTGGTACATATTTTTTCACCAATATCATCACCCCATGTGTAATGTAACTTGATATGCAATTGTGATTTGAGAATTGTTTGTTCTGCATGCATAATGCCATGTGTGTTTCTTGCAAGCACAGAATATCAGATTGCATTGTATCATAGTCATTGAGTATATCATCCATGTGTGCATTTAAGCTGCATGTGTTAAGCGAGAGAATTGATACAGATGAATTTGTTTGTATGAATTGGTAATCATAGTGCAATTGTCATTTTGTGGTGGTCCTGAGTCGTTCCATTTCAATATCAACTTTACGTTTCACTTTGAAGATATCTTTTGTGAGAGGACTTAGTAAATACAAGGAGTCTATGCTTCCGACACGAGACAATGATGTGTATACAAGTCCACGTATCTGAATTCCAACAGGCTAAAATGCAACATTATCAAGTGTTAGTCCTTGTGATTTGTGGACATTA
>ML800407.1:153697-168544 GCA_009831015.1 Picea engelmannii
GGGATCCGCAGTATGCAACATCTTTGTAGTTTTCTCCTCGATGAATCATCCTATGGTGAAATTAATAGTTTTTAGAATCTTCCCGTGAGGAAGAAGACGAAAAATGTTGCAGGGCAAATGGAATAGCCCTTAATTGAAACCACCTTTGCTGTTAAGAACCAAATACTTGCATACATAAATACCACAAAGATTCAAAGAACAATATAGAAAACCACAACTTTATTATAGAAACCCTTGAGGTAGGGCAACACCATAGAATGTATCCTATTATGGAAGAGTTCCTCTCCTGTTCACTTGCCTCTTCGAGGGGGCATCCTCCTATTGAGCCACCGCTCCAAATACAATAATTCTCTTCATGTCTCATTACATTGTTTGAACCCCTTTATATAGTGCTACCATCACCTAAGAACATTCTAGAGGAGGAATCTTCTAGAAGTAGAACCTTCTAAGAAGTCGTCTTACATTTATTATATCTAACTACCTATTTATTTTATCTAACTACCATAGTGGGTCTTATTTAATAATATAGTGGACCTAGTCCACCTTACATTGAATGGCCTCCACTATTATCACTATGGGCCCTCTGGCCCGCTCCATTACCTCTCTAACTACCTTACATTCCATCCCCCTTATGAAAGCGTTGTCCTCAACGCTTGATGTACAACCATATACCAGGGTCCCATGGATAAGTGTGGACCATAGTGCTGAAGTAGACTAGAGAACCAGGGTCCCATTGAGAAATGGAAGCCACCATGCTAAAATAGTCCAACCGCCATTGTAAACCAGAGTCCCATGTCCAATTTCTCATGTGAACCCCACATGGAAGATATCGACACCCAATAACCAACTGAAAATGATGCTCCCAATACTAACACCTATCATGTGGATCCAAATAAAAATATCCATCCACATAGTGAGAGATGATCAAAGATGAATCTAGAAGGAACAATACCATTGTAGAATATGCAGGCTGGATGCTGGTAACTAGCTCCTGATGTGGGACATTGATGTTCTCTACAGAAGGTAGAGTAGAGTCATCAAATAAAACATGGAAATGGTTGTCATCCCATAAATGACAACTATCCATATACCAATCATTGCAATCAGCCTCAAAATCATACCAAGCATATATTTCTTGATTATATTCATCCCTGAGGTCTGCGATAAAAAACCTCTCCTACATTTTATCCAAAGAATCTTGAATACTACGAAAACTATCATTGAAACCATCTACAAAGTCATCTAATTTCAATGTGTCAAACAATTGGGCTTTGAATGCTTCAGTAATCTGTAGAATTTCTTTGAGGGTTTGAGAGGAAATAGTCATCTGAGCACCCTATGAACTCTTCGGTCCCACAACCGTCATGAAAAACCCTAAAAAATAGAACAATAAGTTACGACAGAAAATCGTGGTTTTTTCTGGAAAAACCCTAAAAAACTGTTGAATTTAAAATGCTCATAACTTCACTTCCCGGACTCCGTTTCGATTGATTTTTTTTTTGAAATTGGGTGAAATTGTGAGAGGAACTCAGATATGTAATTTGTTTGGGCAAATTCGACCTCTGTCTACTACATAAATAATAATAAAAAAATTGCTCCGTCGTCTGTGGAAAAAACCCTGAAAAATTGTAGATTTTAAAACTTCAATATCTTAACTTTCCGGACTCCGTTTTAGACGATTTGTTTTTTCAAATTGGGTGTTTTTTTGAGATGAACTAAGATATACAACCTATTTCTGCAAATTTTGCACAGAAATATACCAAAAATTTCTGGAATGTCGCGGCTCTTTTTTTTTTCTTCTCTGAAAAAAAATCTGCAAAAATAAAAAAATATTTGCCCACAATGTCTGCCAAGGAAGGTGCTCTGATACCAATTGTTAAGAACCAAATAATTGCATACATAAATACCACAAAGATTCAGAGAACAATACAGAAAACCACAACTTTATTATAGAAACCCTTGAGGTAGAGAAACACCATACAATGGATCATATTATGGAAGGGATCCTCTCCTGTTCACTTGCCTCTTCGAGGGGGCATCCTCTTATTGAGCTATCACTCCAAATAAAATAATTCTCTTCATGTCTCATTACATTGTTTGAACCCCTTTATATAGTACTACGATCACCTAAGAACATTCCAGAGGAGGAATCTTGTAGAAGTAGAACCTTCTAAGAAGTCCTCTTACATTTATTATATCTAACTACCCATTTATTATATTTAACTACCATAGTGGGTATTATTTAATAATATAGTGGACCTAGTCCACCTTACATTGAATGACCTCCACTATTATCACTATGGGCCCTCTGCCCCCCCCCATTACCTCTCTCGCTACCTTACATTTGCATAGTCGAAAAAAATTCAGGGACACAGGTTGCACATGCAATTTCAGAGGCCCAAATTAGTCCATTATGGGTGGAAGGAGATGACTAATAGAAAAATTCCTTGCAACAGTGAGAGTTCTGGACCTGATTCTCGAAGATGTTAATTGTATATCCAGAGAACATGACAATAGTCCCGCAAGTGAATAATTTTTTGGCTTGAAATATATCTCTGGGAGCATCAACATATCATTTCTTTACAGTGAAACTCTTCCACCCAGAACAAACTAATTTTGAACTCTGGAATTCCTTCTTTCGCGCTGCAAAGCGATTATTGCGTTCAATGTTGGTTTCTTTTCTGAAACTCCTTTTGGTATTGTCAATACTGCTATCACTAAGCCGGGAAGTTTCGCCCATTATGGTTGATTTCAATTTGGGCGCAAGAGTGGGAAGAGTCTCTGCATTTCCATCATCCATTGTCGTATCATCCGCCATCAGATCATCTTCTTCCGGATCGGAATCCATGACATCAACCTCTACACCAGCCATGGATGCAACTAGGTAGGTTCTCTTAGCATGCAGGGTTGCCTTGGAATTCTTTGGCTTGAAATATATCTCTCGGTGTACCAAGGGACCATCTCCTTTTTTGCTCATGGGCGGAGGGAGATGAGCAGTAAGAACATGCCTTGGAATAGTGGAACCTTTGGCCATTATGCCCGAATGTGTTTACTATATTTGGATAGAACTGTTGCCACAAGTTAACGACAATTTCCGTTTGCTCGAGATGATGTTTGAAATGAAAATCGGGGAGAGATAATATAACCCTCCGTAAATTATGGTTTAATGCGTATCAATGAAATATCTCCTCGAGTCTTTCGCCGATCAATGACAATCTCCAAGTTTCATTTGGAATGAGCTGTCACCATTATAACTCACTAATTGCATAATTAGAAAAAAGTGTGAAGGTCGCGGTGACGAGGAAGAGAGATTAAGAATTAGAAATTTCTTAAAGGCGCCAACCCGCCGGTGCACAAAAACAGATTGCATCATGTTTGAAATGAATACTTGGAAAGGATAACATACTTCTGCACAAATCTTAGTTAAATTCGTAGTAATTACAAATCTTCTCCGGATTTCTAGACATTAATGACAATCTTAACGGTTCCTGCAGGATGAACTACTAGCATTAAAGCTTAATTATTGCATATCTGGAAACAAGTATGAAGGCAACGGTGATGGTGAATTGCGATGAAGCATTGTACATTTCGTGCACCCACCATCCCGCGAAACTGATTCCAAGAAATACCTAAGTATGTAAAGTGGTCGGGTGGGTTACAAAAGAAAAAGGGCAGAAGATATACCCAAGAGACATGAAGGGCCGATGGTCATATTGCATCTCAGTGACATATATCGGTCGTCAATTTGTATGTCACAGAATTTCGGCTGTTGTTTGTGCGTAGGGGAACAACGGAAGCACAATGGCGAGAGGGAAATTTGTATATTGCTGAACTTCAGGTTCTGTATATAAAAACATGAGACATTGGGAAAAGGGACCAAGTAAATAGAAAGCGAAAGCATACGAGATGAAGGGGAGTTTGTTTTCTAATTTGTAAATTATGGAAGTCTGGGTGCTAGTTGCACGCGGTGGAACAATGGAAACACAATGTTAAACGCTCCTATGTAGGAACCCATGATTCAAAAAGGGAAAGCAAAGAGAAAAAAAAAACTAGAAATTTTCCAAAAAACGAGTAATACACACTAAATATGTACTATAAAGTATGAACATGAGATGTTATAGAGCATGTACGGATCCCGCATTCCATACTTGGCCACTTTTTGGATTGCGGGTTCTCGGATTGGCTGGCTCTAAATTGGGCATCCATTGTTCTGTGGCCTACAAATAGCATCCAGAATTCCGTGATATACAAATTGGCTAGCGGACCCGTGGGCTAGCTCGGTCAACATTGCACTCCTTTTGTTTCGTGTCATACAAACAGTACTCAGAGTTCCGCGATATACCAATTGACAGACAGACTCTAGGGCTGGCGGCCTCAAGACTGCCATTGTTTACGGATGTTGATCCCTATTAAGTATTTAACATTATCTAAAACCATTATTTTGAATACTAAATTGTTAATATTAAATATTGATATTGTACAATTTAATTAGACAAGGAGGTTTGTACAATATGAAATGGGGAAGCCATCAGTCGGTCAGGCTGGTGATATAAAAGTAAGTGAAATCTGAATACGTGAATTTGCCAACTTCCTTACCAAGAAATTTTCCAAAAAAAATGAGTAATACATAAAATCTACTTTTAGAAAGTACAAACATGAGATTTTATAGAGCATGTACTGTTCCCGCATTCCATACTTAAGCCAATCTTTGGATCGCGGGTTCTCGGGCTCAAAACTGGGCCTCTATTGTTCCGTGACCTACAAATATCACCCAAGAGTTCCACGATATACAAATTGACAGGCGGACTTGTCGCCTGGCTCGCTCAACATTGCATTTCTATTGTTTCGTGTCGTTCAAACAACACTCGTAGTTCCGCCATATACAAATTCACAGATGGACTCCAGGGCTGGCGGGCTCAACCTTGAGATTGTTTACGGATGCTGATCCCTATCAACTATCTAACACTACCTAAAAATATTATTTTCAATACTAAAGTATTAATATTAAATATTCATATTGTACAATTTAATTACATAAAATTATAAAAGGATGTGAAATATCTTATTTCAAAGAAAAACCCACGTATTTGGAAACTTGCGTTCCAAAAAAATTGTATAATATGAAACGGGCAAGAGGTCGGTTAGGCTACTGATATAAAAATGGGTGGAAATCTAAACATGTGTATCCGTCAAGTTCCTCACCTAGAAAATTTCGCAAGAAACGAGTTATACATACCAAATATGTACTTTTATAAAGTATGGGCATGAGATTTTATAGAGCATGTATGCAACCCTCATTCCATACTTAGCCACTTTTTGGATCGCGAGTTCTCGGGCTCAAAATTGGGCCTCTGTTGTTCTGTGCCCTACAAATAACA
Source organism: Picea engelmannii (assembly GCA_009831015.1). NCBI lineage: Eukaryota > Viridiplantae > Streptophyta > Pinopsida > Pinales > Pinaceae > Picea > Picea engelmannii. The sequence continues at coordinate 159,076 of ML800407.1, forward strand.
CCCAGAGTTCCGTGATATACAAATTGACAAGCGGACTTGCAGACTATTTGAATTTTAAGGGCCTCGTGTCGATGTATTAGCACAATTGGACTTGGGCCAATTTATATTCGTTTCTTACAATATCAAACAGAGAAGCGGTTGGTCGGGCTGGTGATATAAAATTAATTGAAATTTGAAGTCGTGAATCCCCCAACTTCCGTAGCTAGAAGTTTTTCGAAAAATGAGTAATACATACTAAGTATGTACTCTTATAAGGTATGGACATGAGGTTTTTATAAAGCTTGAACGGATCCCGCATTCCATACTTGGCCACTTTTTTGATCGTAGGTTCTCAGTCTGGTGGGCTCAAAATTGGGCCTTTATTGGTCCGTATCCTACAAATAGCACCCATAGTCCCGCGATATACAAATTGACAAGCGAACTTGTGGACTGGCTCGCTCAACATTGCAGTTCTATTGTTCGGTGTCTTCTAAACAACATTTAGAGGAAACGAGTAATACATACTAAAGATGTACTTCTAAAAACTATGGACATGAGATTTTATAGAGCATGTACAGATCCCTCATTCCATACTTAGCCACTATTTGGATCGCGGGTTCTTGGCTTGGAGGGTTCAAAATTGGGCCTCTATTGTTCTGTGCCCTACAAATAGTATCCACATTTTTGCGATATACAAATTGACAAGTGGACTTGCGAGCTATTTGAATTTTAAGGCCCTCGTTTTGATGTGATAGCACAATTGGACTTGGGCCAGTTTATATTCATTTATTACAATATCAAACGGGGAAGCGGTCGTTCAGGCTGGTGATATAAAAGTAAGTGAAATATGAAGTCGTGAATCTACCAACTTTCGCACCTACAAGTTTTCCGAAAAATGACTAATACATACTAAGTATGTACTCTTATAAAGTATGGACATGGAATTTTTATAGATCATGTACGGATCCTGCATTCCATACTTGGGCACATTTTGGATCGTGGGTTCTCGGGCTGGGGGGTTGAAAATTGGGCCTCTATTGTTCCACACCCTACAAATAGCACCCACAATTCCGCGATATACAAATTGACAAGTGGACCTATGGGTTGGTTGGCTCAACATTGCACTTCTATTGTTCCGTGTCCTCCAAACAACACTCGGAGTTTCGCGATATACAAATTTACAGATGGACTCCAGGGCTGGTGGGTTCAAGATTGCCATTGTTTACGGATGGTAATCCCTATCAACTATCTAACATGATCTAAAAACATTATTTTCAACACTAAATTATTGATATTAAATATTGATATTGCAGAATTTAATTAGACAAGAAAGTTTGTACAATTTGGTCGTGCTAGTGATATAAAAGTAAGTGGAATATGAACACGTGCATCCGCCAACTTCCGCACCTAGAAATTTTTCGACAAACGAGCAATACATAGTAAACATGTACTTTTATAAAGTATGGACATGAGATTTTATAGAGCATGCACATATCCTTCATTCCATACTTAGCCACTTTTTGGATCGCGGGTTCTCGTCCTGGCGGGCTCAAAATTGAGCCTCTATTGTTCCGTGTCCTACAAATAGCACCCAGACTTCCGCAATATACAAATTGACAGGTGGACTTGCGGGCTCTCTGGCTCAACATCGTACTTATATTGTTCCGTGTTCTCCAAACAACACTCGGAGTTCCGCGACATACAAATTGACAGAAGGACTCCAGGACTGGCGGGCTTAAGATTGTGATTGTTTACGGATGGTCATCCTATCTAACATTATCTAAAAACATTATTTTCGAATACTAAATTATTAATATTAAATATTTATATTATACAATTGAATTACATAAAATTATCAAAGGATGTTAAATCGCTTATTTTAAAAAAAAGGAAGGAAACAAAAGAAAGTTTTTTAAAATTCTATCACCACAAGCATAACAAGGACCAATTTGAATTTTAAGGGCCTCTTGTTGATATGATAGCACAATTTCACTTCACACAATATATATTCATTGATTTCAAATTATTCCAGGAGATTAATTTTACCAAGTTCATCGATTAAGCAAAAATGCGAAACCAACGACCAATTTGAATTTTAAGGGCCTCTTGTTGATATGATAACACAATTGCACTTCGCACAATATATATTCGTTGATTTCAAATTATTCCATAAGATTAATTTTACCAAGTTCATCGATTAAGGAAAACTCCTAAAACAAGCCACATATTACATTTGCGTCACAACACCATAGAAATGATCAGGCGGATTTGTAGGCTAGCTGGCTAAAAAATTCAATTCTATTGTTCTGTGTCCTCCAAACAATAGTCAAAGTTTCACGATATACAAATTGACAGATGAAGGACACAACCAAGAACCAACTAAACTTCAAACAGGCTGCAAGCAAGTTCCCACAAGGTTCCATAGAGCAAGACGCATCCACCTTTGCACCAAACAATTTGATATACAAAGAAAAGATGTCGCCGCATTCATTTTCTCTTGCCTCTGGTATATGTTTCGAGTATAAAATAACTAGGGCCATGGGATATATGGGGTTTTCTCCCATGCTTCCCATTTTTTGGAGCAAACAATCTTATGCCCGTGCAATCCCAACTAGTCGAGTCCGACGAACATTCATCTGGATGTTGAAGAAATATTATAGAGACACATGAGGTATTTTCGTTTTATGACAAAGTTTGATATATATATTCTTTCCCTTCTTCAATAGATATGCAAAATTGCATTTTCCTCATTTAAGGTTAAATTGCTGTGTATCCGAAGGTCCCGTAGCATGTAGACATTGCTTGCCTTTTTCTGTAAATACGTTTCATACGACAACTCTGCCAACTTAGGAAGCACATTTTCTAATAGAGGTTGCCTAACCGTACAATGCACAGTTGTGTTGCCCACCGTTCGAATGAAAGCATTGACGCAGTGTCCATATATATATGGACATTTTTCACCACATCGCAGACAATCAATCGTATCATCACTTATCAAAGAGAAAGCAGAAGCATGAGAGTTGAATTTTGCACATACAGGTTCAAAGGGGGTCGAGTACACATTGGCTGCAAGTAAAACACCTTCAACCTGGGAACGCGAGCATAGGAATTAATACATTGAACAATATAATATACAAATGCACCCCCTCCTTCCCCTTAAAAAAATTAAAAATAAAATAAAAAAGACCGCAAAAATTTGTTCAAGGCTATTTCTATAAGCAAAGTGAGGATGATTTTGTGGATTTATATGCACAACAGTTGTAGAGCTAGCTATTTTCTTCAGATCATGTACTATATCTGCTCACAACTCTGTTACAAACGTTGCCTGGGTTGTCCGAAATATCATTTCTCTAACATCCCTTTTATTTGTTATATTTTTGAAGAGCATAAGTGGAATATGCCCTTTATGCAATTGCTGCTCCATTGACAAAAACAATTTGGATACATATCGAACAATTGCAGCTGCAACATGGAACCGTGCAATATTTGAGTAACTTACCCGAGATACATGCACATGCAAAAATAAAGGACAAAACTAAATATGGAAAGCGATACCATTGCCTTGTCACTGTCCGACTCTCCATCCTTTATATGGAGAATGTGTTGCGAGCCAAGTTTTCTCGCCAGTGTGACAGCTGCGCCAATCGTTTTGATTGGGTAAATGTTAATGCTCTGTGCAAGCTGGCTGATAGTCGAGTCCGGGACAAAACGATATTCTGAACAAACAACATAAATTTTTTCCACAATACTTGTTTCATTGATCAAAATAATTCGATCACAATCACCACGGTCATATATTGTTTTGGGCAATATATTAAAATTTGTAATGGATATCCCATTACCCAATAATATCTTTTCTGCATGTTTCTGGATAAGTTTTGGAGGAATATTCAGTGTGACTGTCATCATGGCCTCCTTGTCTGTCATGTCAACACCCATAATGGATCTACTTTTGTTTGCCTTGTCCAAGTAGGTGCTATAGACGACCATTATGTCCCCGACGAACACTTGTCCAGTTCGGCGGCTGTTCAAGCCCTCTATTTATAGTACTTTGGATGTTACAACTCTAGACTTGGTGACATTTTTTGAACAGGAAAACTAAAGTGAATGGTACTATGCATTTTTTTTGTTTGTATTCTTCTTTCACTGGCATAAATCTACAAGTACATGCATAACTTCGATGAACTATGGAGCCATATTTTTTCAACCACACCTCTTAGTCTGCAGAACACACCGACACGTTCAACTTCTCGCTTGTACTTGTTGATACTTCTTGTGAACTGCAAACCATGTATTGTAGATGACATCAACATATTTTCTATGCCATAGATGAATATATATCCAAAGATATTTGTTTGGTAAACATAGTAAGAGCACATCGTATGCATCTTTACCTTTGGCTTTGTCGGTCTGCTGATGTCTGGGATGACTGACTGCTCATGCCCATGTCACTAATCCAACTTCTTTTGATGCAAGAAAGTGCAGATGAACATCAATACTAAACAAGCATATGCATTGTATACTGTCCGTCAGAAGGACTAAATAACCATAAAATTGTATGCGTCTGATTTTTTTAACTGGAAAAATGTTTAACAGTAAACATGGCGTGAGGGCAGGGCACCATGGCCAATTTGTATATCGCGGAGCCCCAGAAGCCAGGGGAGAAATCTTGAACCTACTAGCATGGCACCCACAATCGACAAAGTGGGTAACTATGGAATAAGGTAGAAGCGCGACCATAGATGCGAAACCGTTAGTCTGCCAACCGACGCAGGAAGGCATTTTTGGAAAGAACACTAAGCATATGAATTAGGAAACAAAAGGGATAATAGAAAATTGAAAAAGTAGAAATAGGGAGGGAAGAAAGGCCCATTGCTACCAAGCCATCATTTTCAAGTCTAATATTATATTCCCCTACCCGGTTTGTATATTTAATTTACCATCACGGTTGGTATACCTTTTAGAAGATTGTACCACATAACCCTCTACTATTGCACATAACAATTCATCTTCCTGTCCAAGCAACCTATTTTTTCCAAGGCAACAACGCCGAATATGCAATGGACATGAAGTCAAGTTAGTATGGAGACATACATCTAAAAGAAAGAGAAACAAGTCTATTTACCCACCAAAGAGTCCATCGTCCTCTCCAACCATTCTATTATTTAAATGCAACAATGCAACAAAAACACAACATAATTGAAGTAGGTTAGTATGCAGGAAGGCATGTATTGAAAATAAATTTTAATGAAGACAGCCATGTAAAAGAAAGAGAAACAAGGTTGTTTACCCACGAAAGAGCCCATCGTCATCTCCAACCACTATGTTTGTTTAAATGTAGCAATGCAACGAAAACGCAACAGACATGAAGTAGGTTAGTATGTAGGAAGGCATGTAATGAACATAAGTTACCATGTAGGAAGGCACACAACATGTACATATAATAAACTAATTGAACACATATATAGACAATAAATGAAATACAAAACAATGCAATATGAAATAACAGTACAAGCATGCACCTTTCTATATCCTCTTCAACCGATGCAGTCAAGACTCCGTCGTTTTCTCCAGCTATTATGTTTGTTTGAATGTGATCCTTGAACAATTTTGCATGCAACTATTTTCTTTCATGCCAGCACTGAAGCACCAGCAAAATCTCACAGCAGAACAAATATCGACCTCGGTAGACATGGAAAATAACACAACTGCATGTCGACTYGTGGGTGCAGGGGCTGAACACMGTAAAGCGCCCCAAAAAACAATAATTATCCAAAAAAAAAAAAAAACTCCAACCACCGGCGCTGGTCCCCAACCCTGCAAGGCCGAATCAAACAAAAGAAAACAACAAGCACCAARCTAGCGAGAAAGCACAAACAGTCCGAACTGCACCCCCAKGGCCCCAAAGCGTAAAACTGAGCCAAACAAACAGAACCAGCAACCCACGAACCAACAAACCAACAAACCAACAAACCAACAAACCAACAAGAACCACCGAGCCAATAAACAACATATGTATCTCCAACGATTACGAAACTRCAGCCGAAGCACAGAAGGAACCATAAACATACGATGACCATGCCACTACAAATAAGAAAACATTCTTACTTGCAAATTGCAAACACTGAACATCAAACAAGGAATAGAAAATGAAACTATGGCATGGAAACTTACTCCGAAATGACGAAATGTAGAAGTGCAGGTCAAATTGAGAACGAAACAACAACAAGCAACAACTGATGAACCAACGAAGAAGAAGCACTCACCGAACCAGTAAAAAATGTATGTAGCTTCAACGATGACGAAATTGAATTGCAAAGGTAGAAGAAGGATGAAACATACAATGGCTATTCAACTGACGGTGGACAACAACACTATGCAAATTCACTGTAACATTGTATGGAAATTTTCGAGGAAAAATGTACTCCGAGAAGCATATTTAGATAAACATTTAAGGCTGTCAGGTTGTCCAAGGACCTCGCGATATGCAAACATTTAAGCTGTCAGGCCTGTTGGAGTACCTCGCGTCATGTAAACATTTAAGCTGTCAGGCCTATCGAGGCATCTCGAAATAAGTGTCAATACATTTCGATACAAATACATGCGACAAGGACGTTATAAAATTTGAAATTCTCAATCACTATAAAGATTGGATATCAAAACATTTCAATATGATTAGTACAAATAAAAACTTATGGATATATTAAGCTAGCAGAAAATGATAACACAAACATTCGAACTAATGCTAGCATTAATCCACCTTCAAGCAATACATAGGAAAAATATATTATTCAAAAAGACTGTATACGAGAAAAAGTTTGGATATGTTGCCATATAAAACATTGGGAATAACGAAGCCGACAATAAGACCTCCAATCTCTTATCCAATCAGATCAGTACATATATACTACTTTTTATTATATAATAATATATGCTTTTAATTCCCTAGCTCCAACAATAGGCATTATGCAAATATTTCTGGTCAAAGGACAAACTAATATGTAGTCAACGAATTATCGATCGCTATAGTCCCTCTACGCCTACGATAGGGACTAATAAAAAAGCACTCGTATGCCAATACTATAACAAAATATCGATGCACTTGTATAATAGCAAAGCATCGATACAAATATATTATAGTAGAGCAATGATGCTCTAGTAAAATGACATTGCACCATTTTTGTAAATCGATCCTTATATTTTTGCAGATAACTTACTTTTGTAATTTAATTATTGAATTGTCATGCTCCCTTTTGATCCAAGTAGACATCAATGACCATCTTATAAATGATATTGATTCTTACAATTTTTAGGTCCTTAACTTCTAATGTATTTTTTAGGGCTTTCCCATGTCCTTAACTTCTAATGCATTTTTGGGGGCTTTTCCATGATATTTTCACCTTGGATATGCATAAGCCTAGGGAGTTGACTCGATCTTTTAATTTTCTTTGCAATGAGCTAAGGAAAGTATAAAATGAACAAATGAGTGAAAAGTTACAATCACATCAAGGCTCCCCTTCTTCTAGACAACTCAAATTTGTCCAACTCAACATTCTTGCTCGGCCCTAATTTCATGCTAGGGTTAGGGTTCTCGCATATTAGGGTTTTGTTGGCATTTACAAAACACAATTTTAGCCTCTTGTTATGGGATTTTTCCAAATGAGCATAGCCAACACATATCTTCTCAAAGATAAGCTACTGCCATTCTAACCAGTTTGTATTGCTTTGCATATTGTGGTGTTTTCACTTAGTTCTTTAATAAAGTTTAGTTTTCATTGTATGAATGTGCTCTCTATGTTATTTCTCTTGTTATTGCTATCTTGGTTTTGTTATCAACATAATATGGATCACCTTTTCCTAACCCATAATGCCTTTTTTTGTTAATAATAGTGTGTAATTAACATCTTGCTAACAATGATTTACAACTTAATACTAACATTTTTTGTGTGGGTGTGCATTTTACACTCATACATGTACCAAGGAAACTAGATGCATGTGATAGTCTCTTCACTCTTAGACCGACCACCGAACCTGATCTGGACTAGATTGAGAAAATAATGAAAGAACACGATATTGTAGAGAGAACATGAGGCAATATTGAAAGCATGGTATTACATTGAAAGCCAAATTATATTAATGAATCAAACGGTGAAAAACACTATAGCAATAAATAATGGTTAGAATGGTGGTAACTTATCTCTGAGAAGAGATGTTATAGCTATGATCATTTGCAAAAATCCTATAACAAGAAGGTGAAACTACATGTTATAATGTTATAAAAAAAAAAACCTAAAATGAAGTTAGAGTTGAGTGTGAACACTATGTTAGATAAATCTAAGTTATTCAAAAAAGTGCTTCATTTTGGGTCTTATTTAGCTCCTTGGAAAGAATATCACCACACTAAGTTGGCTCCCTAGCCAATGGGCATAACAACATTGAAAAATGCATGGGAAGGCCCTAAAAATGTGTTAAAAAATGATGACATGAAAATTATCAATATGATGAGTGTTTATGAGATACCCTTGGATGTCCACTTGGACTAGTGCGTCCCCACCCCCACATACCAATAGTCCTAATCAGGTTTGGATTGACAACAAAATGAGAGAACATGCAATATTGTAAAGAGAACACAAATATAGTATTGAAAGTAGAGTATTACAATGAAACCCAACATAGAATCCAGACTGAAAATAAACCATGTATGAGGTAAATAGATCCCCACATGCGATCAATGTCACCTTCACACCTTCTCCACCCTCATAAATAATTTTCCCACACACAGACTAAGTCACTGCCATCCTTTCCACACCTTCATAAATCATTGCAAGGAGCTACCAATGAATGGAGTACATCCATGATATTCCGACATTGTAGAGGGAGTGAATGTGGCTGGGGAAAAGACCGATCTCAACTGAAGATATTAATAAATGTGTAAATGTGTTGAACCTACACAAAATAGATCTAGCTAAACAATAATACACACATTTGCAGAGAGAATCGGAGAAAGAAGAAGAAGGAGAGAAATAATGAAAGAATTCTCATTAACCGTTTTCCACACTCAAAGAGTGGATAATTTACAATCGATATAGGATACATGAGTAAATAATGAGCCATAGTGGTGATGATCCCTAGGAAAGTGTACATTATCATGGTGATGATCCCAATGTTGCATGGTGACAAAACCAATGTAGTATCTAAACTCAACTCAACTAGTCAAACTGAAGTGTCAACTGAAAGAGAATATTCTCCAAGTGGAATATTCTCCCCTAAATATAGGAGACTGGATAATGACTAATTATGACTAATAAACAAGGAAAAAAATTAGGAAAAATAAATCCTAGATGTGTGTGAAGTAACTCCAACACCCCCCTGAACATCACTATGGTGAAAATAAACAATGGGTCCTGGCAACAAAGCCATGTTAGGTACCCAAATACAAAAGATACACTGAACTAAACGAGGAAAGTGGGAAAACCTCATGGGACCCCCC
>ML800407.1:168550-188377 GCA_009831015.1 Picea engelmannii
GCATTTAAAAAAAAATGAGAAGGAACAAAAAGGAGTTGCTAAGCAACCTTGTCCTTCACTCCAAGAAGACCTCGCAACTTTGCAAGTTTGTGCTTGTTAAAGATTTTATTGAAGATGTAAATGTTTGCATGGATCTGATGAAGTATATGCCCCAATGAGATGTCCACACATATCCATTTTATATTCTTGTAATGAATAATATCCAAATAAAGTTTGGATGAAATTTTAAAAACCGTGTGGTGGTTTCCGAAAAAATGATGAAATTTTGTTGATTTTAAAAAGATCATAACTTCACTTTCCGGACTCCATTTCAGACGATTGTTTTTTGAAATTGGATATTGTTACACCTCAAAATTACTCACTTTGATAATGTCGCAAGTGTCGTCATTACGAGTGTTGTAAGTGTTGCATCCTGTCCGCAAGTGTCGCATCTTGACTATAAGTGTTGCGAGTGTCAAGAACAATATGTTGCCATCTTGCCTATGTTGTGCCCATAACGACATCAAGAAGACACTTAAGACACCTCAAAGGATAGTTTGGAAAAAGAAAAATCACTTGGCAAGAAGTGAAAGCCCTTTGCCATTGGAAAAATCACTAAAAAAATTATTTTTGGAGAGGAACGCTCCCCTACCCACTGTTAGGGAGCGTTGGCGCACCTTGAGCCTCTTTGGGGAGTGTTGGAGCGCTCTGTACAGCCCTTTGGGGAGTGTTGGAGCGCTCTATACAGCCGTTTGGGGGAGCGCTACCCTCTTTTGAGAAAATTCTGGTTTTGTTGAGGCAAATTAGGGAAGAATTCCTCAAATCCTGAAGGTAGTTGGATTTGAATAGATGGTCAAGGCATGATCTTAGGGGAGATCCTCAACTGAAGGAGAGGAATCCTCAACTCATCCCAAAGATCTCTCAAGTGGTTGGAATCCTCCAAGGTTATATAAGGAGACCTTCTCATGGTTAAAGGCAGAATAGAGACTAGAGTTTGATACCAAACTTATGATCCTATAAGTGGTATTGACGGACAATGGAGATTGAGAATTACATCAAACCTATGATCTCATGAGTGAGATGTCATAAAAGCAATTAGTGTAGATTGATTGAGCAAAGGGGTTGGACAAGGAGAACTGGAAGAGGCTGCTGCACCTTCATTCAAAGGATTGTAAGTACTTTTACTTGTTCTCATTAATATAATCAATGCTTGGCCTGTTTCTTTCAAACTTGTGCTTGTTCCATATAAGTTTTTCTGTAGTAGATGGATCTATGATTGAGCTAATCTCAATAGAGTAGGAAGTCCAATGTATCTTTGTTTGTTTTGCAGGACCTATCAAGGAGCTCAAGATCGAAGCTCAACCTGGACTTTGCAAGGACAAACGTCGTTCATAAGGTACATATATTTCTCCTTCTCTTTCTTTCATTAGCTTGATTAGATCTAAAAGGAAGTCAGTGTCCATGTTTAGCACCTTCTATATTTTCCTTAGGAGTTTAGAGACCAAGAGGGAATCCACTTGTCCGCAGGGGGATTCACCTTCAACAGAAATTGGCGACTCCACTGGGGAGGAGGTCTGATTTTTGTTTCCATTCCCAGATCTTGTTTTGGCCCTTTTCCCACTGATTTTATCTACTCAATATTGTCATGCTGGTCCTTAGATTGGTTTGATTGCCTCATTATGTCATCAGGATCACCCTGATTGACTAAATTTCCTTCATTTTTTGAGTTTTTGGACATTTTTCTGAGTTTTTGGAGCAAAGTACTCCCCCCTTGTTGTTTTCAGAGTGCTATCACTCCTTTGTAGCCTTACACAGAGTGCTCAAATGCCCTGGTGCCCCTTATACTAGAGCGCTACCCCATTTTTTGTGAGAAATTCTCCAAAATTTGCATTTTCTGAAGCTATTTCTGGGTTTTGACATTTGCTTAGGGTCCTATACTCTCAGTCCATCTTGATATTGGCTTTCAAACACCATTATTTTTGAGATTTCATCCTCTTTTGTTTGGGATTTTGACATCTTCTTTCCTTTCTTTGAAACCACTCTTTGTCTTTGTTGACCTAGAGTTAACTTGTTGTTTTCTTCTCCTTTATCTGATTGAGTGAAAACTTTTGTGAGGAAATCCAAAGGTATCTAAACTTTTCATTTGATCTTTGAGGTCAAATTTCCATCATTTCTCTTTTTGTTTGAGGTTTTTGGTTCTTGTTTGCAATTTGGTTATCTTTGTCCTTCTTGTCTATTTCACAACGAGAGTGTATTTTTGTTTTGTGTGAAGTTTTCTTCTGATTGTTTAATCTTGAAGTTTGATTGACATTTAGAAGTCTTTCATTTGATTATCATTCACATCTAAGCAAAAGGACATATTTTAGTGATTGGTTTGAATATTAGAAGGCATTTTTGAAATTTTTAGCATTGCACCGGATTTGAGTGAGAAACAAATTGATTGAGGACATTGCATATTAGTGTTTGATAGTGAAAACAACTTTCTCTCTTTCCCTTAAATATCCATTCATTGAAAGAAAAGATTGCTTATCATCTTCTTATGCATTTTTGGGAATTGAGTCATGATACCATCAGTTTCATTGTCATACACCCTTTGAGTAAAGAACAACCATAAAATCAACGCTAATTAAAAATTATCTAGAACATTTTTTTTTTTAGGATCTTCCACCAACATTAGACTAGGATTAACACTTTGGATTAGGCTGTGAGTACAACTCTCCAAAGTTTTCAAAAAGAACATTAGCATCTTGAGATAGGGAGAGTCAAATCCAATTGTTGTATAGGCTTTCCGGGATCCCCCTCTCACACAGGGGTTACGCACGAGGTCGCATTCGGGTGAATTATGAAGATTATCCCTCCGTGGTTTAACTGTTTGTAGTGGTCGGATCATATATTTGGGGTCACTTGAAGGTATACCCACAATTATCTGTGGGAGCCTCTCGAGTTGATTTCGAACTTGTTATCCTGCCCATATGTTCAGATCAGACTGCCGACTGTACCTGCCCAGGGTCTGACTGCGAGTTGGTGTCCTTAGTTGCCATAATCCTTAGGTACTTACACGAGGTGACAGTGAAGGGAAGTCTCACTGTACCTGGGACAAACATTGGTCAAACTCACTCAGGCTCCTTGGAGGGTAAATCCACAATTACTATGTTGAAGCTTGCACCAAGGTGAAAGTCCGTTATGCAAGTCACCATTGTAACTCTTCCACCATATCCTAGCCCCTTCTTGACTTGATCATGCGACGTTGGATTTCATCACCAACTAGTACAATCATCGAGAGAAGTTTTGTTTGCTTGGTTTTGATCCCTAGATTTTATTAGCATATGTTGTTTCTTTTTGTTAGTTGGCCCTAGATTTTCAGCGTACTCTGTTATTCTCCAAAATTGATCCTGTAGATGATAAAGGTATTCATCGATCACGTAGGATGCAAGGGCTGCCTCCGGAAGGTTACCAACCCTTACCTCCTAACCCTCTTGAAGACAACTACCGTGGAGAGGTAGAAAATCAATCTGATGCTGGAAGTGTTGTTGCTCCTCCATTAGATAACTCAGAAGGTGCTTTGGTTACGGTTGAGAATCCCACTCCTCACACTACATCTGTGTCGGTAACCCCTTGAACCACTTTTCCTTCATTTAGACTCCCTTGGGAACGTCATAGACAAAGAGGTCCCACAATTACCGGAGAGATTTTTTACCGAAACATATATGGGATCCATAGAAGCAACCTTTGGTGATGAGTGTAGGACTCATGTTCGTCCTAGCACTGCAGTAGATACAAATCCCACACCTGCTCGTTCTATATGGAGGACTTCATCGGGACGCGATCTCTATGAGCATTTTGAATCCTTTCGACAACCTTTTCATCCTCATGACCCTCCTGGTGAAAAGGGACCATCCAGTCAAACTATGAATCACCCCATCGATCAGGTCATTAACCCTACTGTTACGTCAACACAAGTCCATCCTAATGTTGGACTCATCACCTCTACTCATTCCCAAGGCATTTCAATCCCTACCCCTACTTTTACGAACTTTCACTCTACAACTCCACATGTTCCGCACGATCCTGATGGGACATATTTTCACCCGAGAATGCAGACCCTTGCCAACCAAAAACAACCGACTAGAGGGAAACCACCATCTAGCGGACCTATCCCTCTTGGAGGACCACCATTCTATGGAAGGCCTACCCCTCCTGGGGGACAACCCCCTTTTCATGCTCCTCATGGAGGGAAACCTCCCTTTTCCAGTCATACCCTAGTTGTTAATCCACCGCTGGCAGAGGGGCAACCTTCGTTTGCTGGAAACCCTTCACAACCCTGGGGAGTATCTTCAGGAGGCACTTTTACCCAACCCCATGTTGGGGGGCATTCATATCATAACCCACAAGGAGGATTATTGAATCCTGTTCCTTCTGGAACATGTTATGGACAACCTTATCTAGGTGACATCCCAAACACCACCTGGAGTCCTCAGGGACAACAACCTTATCCTCCTCACGGGTCTAATGTTTACCCGCCTTCGAGATATACTCCTTACCATCCTCAAGGGAAAAATGTTTATCCTCCTTATGGACAAGCAAATCACATGGCTTATAATGCTCAAAACCCACCGGTTTATGCAAATGTTTCTCATCCATCATCAAATTCTGCTTATCTTGGCCAAAAACAATCGTGTGTAGGAGGACCTACTAGTTAAAACTATCCACCTAACCCAATTTATGGTTCTACTAGTGTTCCTATGCCACACCAGTGTCATCTGCAAATTAATCGACAACTACCTTTCATTGCAACACTGGATCTCCCAGACTTGTCTCGGTTAACTAATGATCCTATTTTTCATTCACTGGTTTGGCCAGTCATTCCAGCTAAACTTCCTTCTGATATTCCGAAATTTGATGGAAAATCTGGAGAAGACCCAAATAACCATGTGATGACTTTCCATTTGTGGTGTTCATCAAACTCCCTCATGGATGATTCTATACATTTGTGTCTTTTCCAGCGAACACTTACAGGCTCAACAACAAAGTGGTATATTGAACTACCACGTGCTTCTTTTCATGATTTCAATTCCCTTGCCATGTCTTTCCTCATGCACTTTCAACTACCTATTCGCTACGAGATGGGTACTAAACTCTTGAACTCCCTTCGTCAAACTGACTCTATGCATATCTTTGACCATATTCATGAGTGGAGACGACGACGAAGGATGATCGAGGTAATCATTCCTGACATATTATTGGCGGAATGGTTTACTAAATCACTTTTACCCCCGATCACTCGTGATGTCGCTATGGGTGGCGCGGTCACTGAGGAAGAAACTATTGCTCGGGATCAATACTTAGATTTGGTTTATTCACAATCTGGTACTTTGTATGATTTCCTTCCAAATGTCGCTCGAGCTAATATCGATCCATCCAAGCCATCATCCTCATCTCATGCAGACGGTGTTATCGGTTCCGTCAAAACTCAATCTACTTCCCAATTGACCACACTCTCCTCTACCTCCCCCCAAACTCAAATATCTGAGTTGAATGCAGTTCAATATGCCCCTTCACAACAATTTGGAGGTAAGAAGAAGACAAAGAATAAATCAAAAAATACTAATAACAATGAACAACCAAAACATCAATCTCAAACACATGCTACTGAAAAGCAACCACAATGGAAACTGAAATTCCTGTGTATCATTTGTGTTGTTGATCACTACACTTGATACTGTCCATGTCGCAATGAAGTATCCAAAATTTTCCAGGGAAATTCACAACCTGTTGTGCTTACTCAGCCTTTTCCACAACAACAATCCATGGTTGCTCAAACCCCCTCTCCTGGGGGCAGTTCTAGCCATCCTCATGATGAGGCCTTGACGAGTGCACATATTTATAGGTTTAATGGGATTAATTTGAACACTCACTCTAAGACATATGACACACCAGGTAACCCTGACAAAGGAAAGGATACTAGCGATACCGGTACTTTATCAGATCCATCACCGTCCTCCGTTAGTCCTCCATCGGTTAATCCTTTGTCTGGACCACTTCAGATTGAGAAACCTATTTTCGACTCTATCTTATGCCCTCCTAAGAGCACTATCCGCAAAGCTACCTTTAATCCTAGTTCACGTGCTGCCCATAACTACAACATTGTTGAAGATTTGGCTCAAGCACCGTGTGCTATGTCTGTGTTAGAAGTTCTACCACTGCCCCAGTCAACGTAGAACGCTCTTGGCCACTATTGGCACTGTTGATCCTGAGTCATCCAACCATATCATGTTTAACCTGGACAATTATGTGTCTCGACTCTCCCACCAACTTGCTTTCCAAGTTGATGTTGTTGTTCACAATCAACAAATCCACCGAACTATTCTGGATGAGGGAGCCTCAACTTGTGTCATGTCTTTAGCGTGTTGGAAAGGTTTAAAATCACCTGCACTTAACAAATCCCCAATGATGTTACACGCCTTCGATGGGAAAGGTTTTCATCCCCATGGGCTTTTACAGTCCCTGACCATCCAATTGGGTGGTAAAACTGTCATTGTTGATGTCGAGGTAGTCGATGCTCCCCTCGATTACAACTTGTTACTTGGAAGAAGTTGGTTTTATGCTATGATTGTCATTGCCTCGTCGGTCTTTCAATGTGTACAATTTCCTCATCAGGGAAAAATTGTCACTATTGATCAGTTGGATTTCTGCACGATCGATGCTTGTGCTCCCACTACCAACAATATTCCTTTTTTGGCAGACCACAAGATCACATATGAAAGCATTGGTGTTGGCTTACTGAAATATTCTAGCCTTATGGGTACCTTCCCTACACCACTTCCACCGACTACACATCATATTTCCACTGTCAATATGATTTCGACCACAACTTATCAATGTTTGGAATCATTTGACCCTTGGATTGTACCTAGTCTGTTGGAATTCGATGCACTAGGTGACACCGTGCCACTTAGTCCAGTCGAAACATCATACGTTTCTATCCAATCCGCTTCTCCCTCATCGGATGACCAACATCTATTGGCACCTGACAGTTCCTCGATGTAATCACGGTTAAGTTCCTTGTCGTCTGCAATTGATTACATTTCCCCGATTTTTTCTTCGGATGAATCTATCATGGAAATTTTGAGCATTGATGAGCTACCTCGGGATGATAACCATCATCGATCCTCTTTTCTTCCTCTTCGTGAAGAAATTTGAGTAGTTATACACTCTATCTCTCCTCTTGATGTCGATTTTCTATCGTCTCCCATGCCTCCAACTTCCGATGATTTGGATCCGGTAGTTGACATGGTGATCTCTTCGGTAGGGCTATTGGAACCTAATCTCCTTACCCCTGTCGCGACCCTCGACATGTGTTCCTTCCAAAGTGATTTTCTTCCATCCAGTGAGAATCTCTTGGAAGCCATGACCGAGTTTTGTCCCTTGACATGGTATCCTTCCAGAGATTTATTCTCTTGGAAGCCATGATCAAGAAGAGTCCACGAGCATAGTTTTTCTCTCTGTGGCAAGCTTGTTAAAAAATGAAACAAAGGTCACGAGCACAGTTTCTCTTCTCTGTGACAAGCTCGTTAAAAAATGAAACAACAATCTAGGGATTGAACCCAGAGCCCTGAGCATAGTTATTTTTCTATGTCAAGCTCGTTAAAAAATGAAACAATCACCTCTCTTGAACCTTCATTTCATCCACCCTTATCATTTTTCTCCATCTAGTAGAGAAATTGGTGACAACCTCAACGTCGGTGAATGAATTGAAGACTTGGAGGGCATGTCTCCATCCTTTGATGATCATTCTGGAGTTAAGCCACTAGCTTTCAAGTTGGGGGCACACTGAGCTTAGTCTTTGTTCTTTCTCGTGCTCGTAAATACATGAGAATGCATCCGGGTAAACTTTTATCTCTTTTTCGGACCTGCATGGATATACGAAAAAGGAACTCCCTGGAGTCATCTTTAAGCTCTTTTCAGACTCTCTAAACATGAAAATATTGCCGAGTGATCTTGCTTCCTTTCCCACTCGTTAAAAGGTTTGAAAAGGCGTCTTTCAAGTGGTAATTTATCTCTTTTTTGGCCTCGTAAGACTAATATTATGAAAAAGGACAACATTGGAGTCGTCTTTAAGTTGTTTTTAGACTCTCTAAATATGAAAAACCACCGATTTTACCTTCTCTGGACTCGTTAAAAAATCATACATTGAAGGGCCCATACGGGACCGAACCCTTACTTCTTCCAGTTCTCTAAATAAAGGAAGAGGGACTTACCGAAGGTGAGTCATATCGAGCATGTGTTACCCTCCTTGAGCTCATTAAATTAAAAAGAGGTACTCATCTATCTGGATGGGGGAAAAATTGAAAGAAGCAAGCCAAGCAGTTTTTGAGAACACTACTGGTAACTCTTACGGTCGCCCTTGAACATGACACTTTGTCTTTGCATGCATTTTAATTCGCTGAACCTCTGCACTGAGCCAATCCTTTGAGTTTATTTTACTCCTTTGGGTCATTTGATGAAAGTCACAACATCCACTACATTATCAATTTTTGGTCCATGTCATGTTTCTGCTGATGTGCCTCAGTGTTCAAGGGAAGTATCTACCTCGAGAGTCAACCATCACAAATATCATGTTTCAATACCCTTGTCAATCCATATTCATTCGATCTACCCATTACATATCTGTGTCCGTTTCATGTCGTTTATGGGGGATACATCAAAGCCCCCCTTCAATGAATCTATTCCTGTCGACTTCAACACATTATCCAGGAACTAGACTTAGAAACTAGTTATTACCTTGGGACCTGCATGCCTCAATGGAAGGCCTCCTCATGTACGACAATGGGTTTACATCATTGACCTCTGATAAGATGATTACACGGATGTTTGACTTCAGCTCATTCATTCACATTCATTGGAATGTACTAGAGTACATTAGAAATCATTGACATCAATGGTGATCTCCCTCGCACTTGTTACCAGTTTACATCATTGACCGGTAATCAAGTGGTTTCTGCCATGTTCGACATTAGGACATCTACTCACATGGTTATATTCGTACTACATTGGGATCGATACGAAGACCCTGGGTTGATTCATCACTCTTATATGTACTTTGCCCAAGTTGCGAAGGAGTTCTCTTGAACTATGACACATATACTGTTACATAGATCCACTTTGTATTGGTTGTGGCTATGTCTTGTCATCTTGTAGATCCACTGTGTATTCTTTGTGGCTATGATCAGTTCAGGTCATAGGAGTATAGATCCACATTGTATCTGCAGTGGCTATATCATTTTTTCAATATAATTATGGATCCACAGTGTATTTTATGGCGGCCATACCTAAAAAGTCTTTATCACTCAAGCATAGGTATGCCTGCCTTGGGTTTTGAAACATATCATAATATTTGTTTGATGGTTGTGTGTAGCTTTTTATGGTTTCTCTGTGTCCATACCCTTGCTCAAAAAAGTCTACAAAGTACTTCAGTCATCATCGTCTTCTAACTTCATAGTTTGGGGGGGCAATCTGTTACACCTCAAAATTACTCACTTCGATAGTGTCGCAAGTGTCGTCATTACGAGTGTTGTAAGTGTCGCATCTTGTTCGCAAGTGTCACATATTGACTATAAGTGTTGCAAGTGTCAAGAATAATATGCTGCCATATTTCCTATGTCGTGCCCATAACGACATCATGAAGACACTTAAGACACCTCAAAGGATAGTTTGGAAGAAGAAAAATCACTTGGCAAGAAGTACAAGCTTTTTGCCATTGGAAAAATCACTTAAAAATTGATTTTTGGAGAGGAGCGCTCCCCTACCCACTGTTAGGGAGCGCTGGCACAACCTGAGCCTCTTTTGGGAGTTTTGGAGCAATATGTGCACCCCTTTGGGGGAGCGCTACCCTCTTTTGAGAAAATTTTGGGTTTGTTGAGGCAAATTAGGGAAGAATCCCTCAAATACTAAAGGTAGTTGGATTCGAATAGATGGTCAAGGCATGATCTTAGGGGAGATTCTCAACTGAAGGAGAGGAATCCTCAACTCATCCCAAAGATCTCTCAAGTGTTTGGAATCCTCCAAGGTTATATAAGGAGACCTTCTCATGGTTAAAGGCAGAATAAAGACTAGAGTTTGATACCAAACTTATGATCCTATAAGTGGTATTGACAGACAATGGAGATTGAGAATTACATCAAACCTATGATCTCATGAGTGAGATGTCATCAAAGCAATTAGTGGAGATTGATTGAGCAAAGGGGTTGGAAAAGGAGAACTAGAAGAGGCTGTTGCACCTTCATTCAAAGGATTGTAAGTACTTTTACTTGTTCTCATTAATATAATCAATGCTTGGCCTGTTTCTTTCAAACTTGTGCTTGTTCCATGTAAGTTTGTCTGCAGTAGATGGATCTATGATTGAGCTAATCTCAGTAGAGTAGGAAGTACATTGTATCTTTATTTTTTTCGCAGGACCTATCAAGGAGATCAATATCGAAGCTTAGCTTGGACTTTGCAAGGACAAACGTCATTCATAAGGTACATATCTTTCTCCTTCTCTTTCTTTCATTAGCTTGATTATATCTAAAAGGAAGTCGGTGTCAATGTTAAACACCTTCTATATCGGCCTTAGGAGTTTAGAGACCAAGAGGGAATCCACTTTTCTGCAGGGGGATTCACCTTCAACAAATATTTTCTCGAGAGGAGTTCAAATATCCAATATGCTTATGCAAATTGTGCTCATAAAAGATCATAATTGAGTTTTATGTGCGCGACTCCCTTTTTGTCTCCTGAGATGCATGCATTGCGCATGGAAAAGTGTCAGCATGTGACTCCTGAGATGCATGACATATATATTCCACATGAATTTCAGAAAACAAATCTGAAATGGAGTAGACATCATCTTCAATTAATGTAATACAAATTTCTTCGAACACGTTTGTAGAAGTCTCTTCATAATAAGAGGCTTGATCTTCTGACGGTTTCTCTTCTGGCTCTATCTTTCCAATCGCTTGCATGCAATATTTACAATATTCTTTATTCCTGAATATAACCTCAAATCTAGTCCATAATTCATTTGGATTTGATTCTTTTGAGTTATCATATACTTGGTGGAGAATTTCTGGAGAAATAGACAAGAAGATAAATTCTATGGCCATATCTTGTCTATTGAGAAAGTCATTTTTCTCATCGGCAGAATCAGACTCTACTTCCATTGCCATGGTAATTTAGTATAAGACTCTACTTCTGAAAAGAAGTAGATCTTTGGCTTCCAGTCCAAATAGTTATGAGGTGTGAGAAGTATTATTGGTGAGTAAAACATAATTTCCATGTTTTCTGCGTTCTTCAATCTTCAGTACTTGCAAAAAATAATTTGGTGTAGATTTTGCTTAACAGTTCGTCAGCTCTGATACCATGTAAATGTGTTGAACTTGCACATAATAGATCTATCTAAACAATAATACACACATTTGCAGAGAGAATTGGAGAAAGAAGAAGGAGAGAAAGAATGAAAGAATTCTTATTAACCATTTTCCACACTCAAAGAGTGAATAATTTACAATTGATATAGGATACATGAGTAAATAATGAGCCATAGTGGTGGTCTAGAGTGATTTGGACACACACCAAAAGTTACAGGAGTGAACTTCCACCTAGTCTAGACTCTTAGGCAATTACGTGAGTGAACTGCCACCTAGCTGAGTTAACTAGTCAACTAGTCTTCAGTTAATTGATTGAACATAGAGTAGTGACGAGTAGATCGGGGAATCAAGGGTAATGCACCAATATGGTGATGATCCCAAGGAAAGTGCACATTAGCATGGTGATTATCCCAGTGTTGCATGGTGACAAAACCAATGAAATATCTAAACTCAATTCAACTAGTCAAACTGAAGTGTCAACTGAAAGAGAATATTCTCCCCTAAATATAGGAGACTGGATAATGACTAATTATGACTAATAAACAAGGAAAAAAATTAGGAAAAATAAATCCTAGGTGTGTGTGAAGTAACTCCAACAAAAGGCTCGTGGGATTGCATGACATACACGTGCCCACGGGAATGGGACGACAACATGGGATTGAATGACAATGAGAGGAAGGTGGGGGGACCCCTTTTTCTAAAGTATTTATTCAACAAACAAATTTCTTTAGAACCTAAGCCTTTCATGGGGGGTAATAACCAGTAGCCTCCCCTTTTCAATACTTTTGTGCATATTTTTCATCTCATGGAGTTATTTCAGTGGATTGAGATCCATTGATGGATATGTCTCCTTCTTGATGTCTGATGGCCTAGTTGTCTTTCTCTTTAGCCTCCTGATTGTTTGATCTTAAGACATGAAAGAATTCAATTGCACAAAAGGATTGGATTTCTGTCTGAATTCTACAAAGGATGGCTCAAAGATGTATATTCTTTGGTAAAGTGTTATGTATTGCATGCTTAATTACCAATTTAGAATATCTGACTTATATGAGGTCAGAAATGCCTTGAGCCTTTGCCAGAATCAGACCTTGTAGTAAGGCATAAGCTTCAACTTGGTTATTTGAAGAATTGCCAATACTCCATGCAAAGGTGAATTCCAAATGTCCTCATAGGCTATAAAACACCCCTCCTGCACCTACCACCCAGGGTTTCCCTTCCGAGCACCATTGAAACTAAGAATGTGGTTGTTTTGAGATATTTTTCATTGGAGGAACTCAATAGAGGAGAGCTAGAGATTCCACCTAGAATGGAGAGGGGAAAAATCCTCCTTAGAAAAGAGAAGAGAGAATTGATGTAGCCAAGATTTTTCACTGATGTCTAGACATTGCATGGTGTTGTAGGGGCTAGTCGACTAGGCTCGACGGTCGACTAATAACTAGTCAGTGGACCGACAAAGTCAGAAGTAGAGGTCGATCAAAGTATCTGTTATACCGACCAACCCAAGTAGTTAAGTAGTTACAAATTCCTGAAAGGAGTATAAATAGATAAGTACATGAAGGCTCAATTAGCTTCATGTGATAGATTGTATATAATTGTGTTGTACTACTATATTGTATAATAAAGGACTATTCTTTGGGCTCTCATTACTTGTGTATGCATTTATCTATGTCTATGTGTATGTATGTATCTTCTATGATGTCTATGTAAGGATCTACCAGTAAATCTCCCTACTTTTCCCTAGATTACAACATTGGTTCCATTGTTGGTAGTACTGGATTTGGGCATGTATAAATTTACATAAATGCGAACTCTACAAGACATACACAAATGGTGGGAGAGAAAAATTGAGAACTACATAAAAAATTACATAAGATGGAACAACCTCTCTAGCAGAAGCATGATCGCGGTTCTTTTTAGAGACACAGGGAAGATTCCTTGAAGCTATCCCAGAATCCCTCTTCCAGGACCCTAACAGATCATGTAATGTGTAATCTGACAACCAACAAGAAGTTAGGCCTAAATTTGTCGAACAGAGGAAGAACAAATCTACACGACTGGCTCAAAAGAATTATCGAAGACTATATTTCAGAACAAGTCATTGAAGATTGAACGTCTCTCGATAAAATGAAAGAAACATTTCACACCGAATTGCACGAAGGATTTTTTTGCACAGTTTCGACACTCCTTCACAAATTCCTCCTGGACAAGGGAGTCAGTGATATTGTCGAATACCAAATTAGACTAGGCACACCATTACCAAATAGTAATTTCCAAGAAAGAGACTAAAAGTGGGAATCATTTCTTGACGCAAAGTGCAAAGATACAAGAGAGTACTGGGACTATTTATTGAAGAAATAAACATGGCTAACACTACCGACCTAGATTAATTCAGGTCGACAATGGGGGGTCGATCGAAACTGAGAGATTTCATAAAAAAAACATACTTGAAGTAGTGTTTTCCAAGCCTAAATGTCATCAAGAGGGAAGCATGTGCATAAGAAATCCACATATATCCAGAAATTAGAACAGGATAAAAGGAAATAGAAAAGAGAAGAACTTCGTAACTAGTGGAACAACCAAAAGTTGAATATAAAAATGATCGGGGAGGGTTAGCCTGATAGAGCGCGTGAGAAGTCTGAGTCATAAACAGATTGACCAGAGCTAGAAATAACAACAACCTCGACGACCCCCGATAGAAGTAGCGACACACAATTGAATATCCACCACTCAGATGATGAAATGGAAAGCATGAACTATGAAGAATCTAGACCATCTATACATACTTCTCTCGCACCAGAAACCAACCCGTGGATAAGGGAATTTATCCAACAAATAGTTCAGATAGATGACAAATTTGAAAGATTATGGTATGTAATGGATGATCATGGAAAACTACGAGACACACTCATTATCGAGCTGGAATGAAATGAATTTAATAATATTATTATCGAAATTAAGGATCTCACTCACTCAACCCCCCTGCCAAATCTACTCTCAAAGGAAGAAATTAATTGTAGTCATGAAGTGACACACCCTTTGGAACAATGGTTGATCAAATATAAGATCAAAGCTCTCAAAATGAGGAGACATTCTCTATATTTAAGAAGAAAGAATTGTTCCTTGAGTGCCATCCAATAAAGGACACAAACAAAAACCTACCAGACGATTCGACAGATCAATCGAAATTTTTGATAGCTTAAATAACAAGAAAATCGAGCATTCATAACAAGAAAGTCAAAATGGGATTCAACCACATCCCAATTTATGAAGGAGAGGAGAACTTGAAATGCCACTGGTTCGTGTGTGAAAAATTCTGGGATGCTGATGATATTACAGACAAAGAGAAGTGAATGGCACAATTCAGACCTTCTCTACAACACCGTGCTTTAACATGGTTTATGAACTACATGGAGAATCAAACTCGCTCAAAAGTAGAAATAAAGAACATCTTAACATTTTTAAAATTCAGGATGTTACACATCTGGCGGCCCAAAAGTTGAAAGAAATAAAACAAATACCAGGTGAATTGGTAAGAGAGTATGATAAAATATTCAAAGACCTCTTAAGACAAATTCTGACAACAATTGACCAGAACTTGCTGGTCCAATGGTATGTTGTCAGGCTACTACCACGAATCCATTCTCCAGTACGCTTATATCAGATAACCTTCTATGAAGATGCGTTACAGAAAGCACATCGAGTTGAGTCAGATGATGATGGTTTTCCGACTTCTTCGACGACTGAGAGACTTGAGGAGAAAATAGAACATTTACAACAAACAATAAAATATCTATCTATATGATAGAATGAAGTATGGTGTACTACATGCCATGTGGAGGGACATACAAAGGATAATTGTCCCCTCACTGAGCGTAAAACAACAAAAGACGTTCACCGAATACAAGCTCAAAAATATTGTAACATATGTGAATGCCTAACTAATCACACTGTACAAGATTGTCCACATAATTTAAAAAAACAAAAAGTGGGTCATATTTGTGAAGCTTTTGATCACCGAACATTAGAATTCCATTTAAACGCTCAGAATGAGAATAATGTACGGACAATCTACCACACTGAAACCACTTATCAAGCAAACAATTATGGTCGAAGAGATGACTGCTACGGTCGTTGTCGAGGTCGAGGACACTACTGTGGATTCGGTGGTCAAGGTCGAGGTCATGGACGACCATATTGCTTCAATTGCTGGAAATATGATCATATCAGCCCAGATTTCCCTGTAGAAGACTGCCCAATAGTACTTGACAAAATTATGACAAGAAAAAATGTTAATCTACTACATTTAGTATCCAAGGAGGAGGTTTTGAACTAAAAAAACTTACATATTGTTACAAGGTCGAGTGCAAGACGAGATATTAACTCTCCACTACAAGATCACTAAAGAAGGAAAGCTAATACCTTCCCAAGCCTAGAAAAAGAAGATCAAATCATGAGAGAAGCTATGAATTTCTTTAATAATTCCATAGAATATCAACAAAATTCGAGAATTGTGCAAACAAATCCTTTGTGCACAGTTACGAATGGGTCAAACCGGCCTAGCACCCATGATGAACTATCTTAAATTAGTTGATCAAAGATTAATATAACTGATTGGAATATTGAGAAATTTTGATACTCAAATTATGGGAATACCGACTTCGATCGACTTTGAAGTAATCAACCATGTCGAAGGAATGCCAACATATGCAACTCTTATTAGTTGGCCATGGGGTCAACAAATGAAAGAAATTATCTCCCTTGAAAGAGTTAGAATTAAGTTGAAAGGAAGTGGGAGGAAAATAATCATTCCTTTGGATTCAAAGGAAGGAAAACCATGGATGGAGTCATGGGATGAACATCAAGAAGCCCAATGCCTATACTAGATAAACAATGAACAAAAATATTATTTAGAAATGACTGCAAAAGGATAAATTTTGAGAGAATCTCCCATGTCGGTCGGACATAATTTTGACTCCGCCTTAGATAAATGGAAAAATGAAAATTACAAAGCACATGCGAAATATTGCTGGTCTATTGAAATTATTCCAAAGAAACATCTTAAAACATGTTACTCAATTTAGGCTGTACCAAAAGTATATGAAAAAATAACTTGACAAACTCCCACTCTTATACTGATCGCCAATCAAATAAGAAAACCCTTAAGATAAAGTGAACAATATGCACCTTTGACTCATGTCAAAGAAGTAGAAAAATCCATGGGAGAGTAAGGGAGGATGCAGAGCCGTGTGGAAACCTTCATAGGGAAAGTTGCAAGATGGTGGGAAACACATTCCCCCAGATTACAAACATAGACAACTGTGTCAACGTACTTTGTCGAACGATTCAGAGATAATAAATTATCCAAAGTTGCGGATATTCCCACCTTCAGAATTGGGTATGACCCAATAGAGAATATTCAATGTTGTGAAAGCAAGTGGAAAAAAATATGATACAAATATGAAAGGGTGTGGCCCCATATGTTTGCAAGTACATTAGATGAAATACCAAACAAATAGTATAATATTGAAGAAGCTTGTGATGATACATCAAACTGTGCTGAAATTAAATAAAATTTTGTGTAAGACTTTGAATTTAATCTAGAAGAGGAACACCTGAAAGACACAACACAACAAATACAAATATTTCTAGAAAATCCATCATCAACTACATAGAAGGAAAACTCAAACATGTCGGTCTATTTAGGATCGACATCGACTTGCAATTTTCCGTCGACAGAAAACAAAGAAATTCTAACATCATGGAGGATCAACATGGAAAATATAAAATGTCCAGGACAAAGATTCCAGTGGAAAAAAGATGAGCCATCATTGCAAAATCATGTGAAGTCAATATTAAATATATCCACGGAACAAAAATAAGACAGGGAACAACCCGACTTCCCAGAAATCTTCAAAAAAATTGAAGAAGGTGAATGTTACCTCGACGAAGCAAAACCATTGGAATGGATGGACGTGTAAATCAAAACAAAATAATTCGACATATCAAATTATGATCCATGAAAACTGGTATGAATAGGTAACCATTGGTCCGACAAGCAAAGAACTGACATATTTAACCTATTAAAAGAATATCAAGATGTTTTTTCACGCGAATACAAGGACTTGAAAGGACTTGTAGAGGAAATGGGAAAAATGAAGATTGAGCTCATTCCAAGAGAAAAACCAATCAAAAACCAATCGTATAAATTAACACATAAATATAAATCGATCATTCTGTTAAGAACCTGAATAGATCTACAAATATAATCACCACAAATACTGAATACAAAATAGATCCACAGATCAATATAGAAGAACAATATGCAAAATCTCTTTTATTACTATCAAACCTTTGAGGTAGGGAAACACCATACAATGGATCCTATTATGGAAGGGATCCTCTCGTGTTCACTTTCCTCTTCGAGGGGGCTTCCTCCTAATGAGATTTAGCTCCAAACACAATATTTCTCTTCATGTCCCATTACATTGCTTGAACCTCTTTATATAGTGCTACCATCACCTAAGAACATTCTAAAGGAGGAATCTTCTAGAAGTATAACCTTCTAAGAAGTCCTCTTACATTTATTATATCTAACTACCATAGTGGGCCTTATTTAATAATATAATGGATCTAGTCCACCTTACAATGAATTACCTCCACTATTATCACTATGGGCCCTCTGGGCCCACACTACTACCTCTTTAGATATCTAACATTCCATCCCCCTTATGAAAGCATTGTCTTCAATGCTTGATGTACAACCATATACCAGGGTCCCATGGATAATTGTTGACCATAATCCTGAAGAAGACTGGAGAACCAAGGTCCCATGTAGAAAGGAAATCCACCATGTTGAATTAGTCCAACCACCATTGTAAGCCCGAGTCCCATGTCCAAGTGCTCATGTGAACTCCCCGTGGAAGATTTTGGAACCCAATAACCAACTCAAAATGATGCTCCAAAGATTGACACCTGTCATGTGGATACAAATAAGAAGATCCATCCACATAGTGGAAAAGGGTCGTAGCAGAATCTGAAAGGAATATTACCATTGTAGAATATGTAGGATGGACATTGGTAATAATCATTGGCTCTCGATTTGTCACATTTATGCTCTCTACAGAAGGTGGATTAGTGTCATCAAATAAAATATGAAAGTGGTTGTCATCCCAGAAATGACAACTATCCATATACCAATCATCACAATCGGCCTCAAAATCATACCAAGCATATATTTCTTGATTATATTCATCCCTGATGTTTTCCATAAGAAATATCTCCTACATGCTATCCAATGAATCTTGAATACTACAAAAGCTATCATTGAGGCCATCTGCAAGGTCATGCAATCTAGCATCCAATGTTTCATACAATTGGGATTTGAATGCTTCAGTAATTTGTAGAATTTATTTTAGGGTTTGAGAGGAAATAACCATCTGAGCACCCTCTGAACTCTTCGGTCCCGCAACCATCATGAAAAAACCTAAAAAATAGAACAATAAGTTACGACATAAAATCATGGCTTTTTCTGGAAAACCCTAAAAAACTGTTGAATTTAAAATGCTCATAACTTCACTTCCCGGACTCCGTTTCGGCTGATTTGTTTTCTATAATTGGGTGAAATTGTGAGAGGAACTCGGATCTGTAATTTTTTTGGCAAATTCAGCCTCCAGTTGCTACAGAAATAAAAAAGAATCGCGTCGTCGTCCGTGGAAAAAACCCTGAAAAATTGCAGATTTTAAAACTTCAATATCTTGACTTCCCAGACTCCGTTTCGGACGATTTTGTTTTTCAAATTGGGTGTTTTTCTAAGAGGAAATCAGATCTACAACATTTTTCTGCAATTTTTTCACACAAATATACCGAAATTTTTCTGTAATGTCGCGACCCTCTTTTTGCTTCTTCGAAAAAAAAATCTGCAAAAATAAGAATATTTGCCCACAATGTCTGCCAAGGAAAGTGCTTTGATACCAATTGTTAAGAACCTAAATAGATCTACAAAAATAATCACCACAAATACTGAATACACAATAGATCCACAGAGCAAGATAGAAGAACAATATGCAAAATCTCTTTTATTACTATCAAACCCTTGAGGTAGGGAAACACCATACAATGGATCCTATTATGGCAAGGATCCTCTCCTATTCACTTGCCTCTTCGAGGGGGCATCCTCCTATTGAACTATTGCTCCAAATACAATACTTCTCTTTCATATCCCATTACATTTCTTGAACCCATTAATATAGTGCTACCATCACCTAAGAACATTGTAGAGGAGGAATCTTCTAGAAGTAGAACCTTCTAAGAAGTCCTCTTACATTTATTATATCTAACTACCCATTTATTATATCTAACTACTATAGTGGGCCTTATTTAATAATATAGTGGACCTAGTCCACCTTACATTGAATGGCCTCCACTATTATCACTATGCCCCCCCCCC
>ML800407.1:188394-210660 GCA_009831015.1 Picea engelmannii
AGCTACCCTACATTCCACCCCCCTTATGAAAGCGTTGTCCTCGGTACCGGATTTGCAAATATACTTCAATAATACCAAGAATAAATAATAACACATTCACCATAACATGAACACAAGAAATAGAGAAAACCCTTGAGGTAGGGCAACACCATACAATGGATCCTATTATGGAAGGGATCCTCTCCTGTTCACTTGCCTCTTCAAGGGGGCTTCCTCTTAATGAGCTTCAACTCCAAACACAATATTTCTCTTCATGTCCCATTACATTGCATGAACCTCTTTATATAGTGCTACCATCACCTAAGAAAAATCTAGAGGAGGAATCTTCTAGAAGTAGAACCTTCTAAGAAGTCCTCTTACATTTATTATATCTAACTACCCATTTATTATATCTAACTACCATAGTGGCCCTTATTTAATAATATAGTAGACCCAGTCCACCTTACATTGAATGACCTCTACTATTATCACTATGGGCCCTCTGGGCCCCCAGTACTACCTCTCTAGCTACCTAACACATTCAAAAAGAGATTGAAGGATTGCTATAAGAAGGTATTATTTACCCTATTGACAAGGTAGAATGGACAAGTCCCATGGTGGTGAAACCAAAGAAACATGATCTCCAAAAATTAAGAATTTGTGTTGACTTCTGGGGACTCGAAAAATAGACTGTAACAGATCTATTACACACCCCCTTTGCTGATGGAATCATCAATTAAGTCATTGGTGAAGAATGTTACTCATTCACTGATGGATTCTCAGGTTATAACTAGGTGCCAATAGAAAAAGAAGATCAGGAAAAAACAACATTTGTTTCGAAATTTGGATCCTTCACCTACAAAGTAATTCTATTTGGACTGAAGAACGCGACAACATTTTTTTTTAGAATAGTGGTTAAATAATTTCAAGAGTATATCTATAAAACTGTGGCTATATGCTTCGACGACTGGACAATATATAGTCTATTCAAAAATCGTATACAATGGCTTTGACTTATGCTAGAACACTGCAAACAAATTCAACTATCATTAAACATCATGAAATGCATATTTGCCACACCTATTGGAATCCTTCTAGGACACATGGTATGTAAATATGGAGTAAAGGTCGATATGGAAAATATCAAAATTATCCTCGATCTAAAGTCTTGTGAATAAAAAACAAATCAAAATTTTTATTGGGACACACTGGATATTATAAGAAGTTTATACGCCACTATTCAGACATCGCCTTTCCAATAGATGAGCTCTTGCGAAAATATGCTAAATTTAAATGCAGCTAAGACTGCCAGGAATCCTTCAAATTCTTAAATAAGAAGTTGGTCGAAGCCCCCATTTTAAAATTTCCACATTGGTTGAGAAAATTTCATGTCCATGTTGATGCGTCCAATGTAGTTGTTGGGTCGGTATTAGCACAACCATACGACACCAAACTGGATCATCCAAATGTGCATGCAAGTCAAAAACCAAATAAGGCAGAAACAAATTATTTGAGTACGGAAAGGGAATCCCTATCAATGATATTTTCTCTACAAAAGTTCCATTACTACTTACATGCAAATCCATTCATATTTTTTAAAGACCATCAAGCACTGAAATAATTGGTCAATAAACGAGTCCATCAAGGCAAGATTTGTCATTGGTTACTCTTATTTCAAGAATTTGAATTCGATATAATCGTACTTCTAGGGAAAAAGAATGTCCGACCTGACCACCTATCATGACTAGAAACAAGAGAAGACCCGAAAGGCATCGACGACGATCTCCCCGATGCACATTTATTTTGAGTCGAAGCTGCCAAAAAAGACTCAGAAGACATTTCTAATTTCCTAGAAGAAGGAAAGGCCCTAGAGGACCTCCCAACAAACAAAAATAAAGTTCTAGCCCTCAAAGCTGCACCTTTCACAATCATTAATAGATATTTATACAAAATGGGAATTGATGATGTTTAGAGAAGATGTGTGCTAGAGCATGAAAGGGACTATATTATCAACAAAGCTCATTCAGGAGAAGTCGTGGGGAATTTTCAGGTTGACACAACAACGAGAAAAATACTACAATTAGGCCTATGGTGGCCGACTTTACATAAATACTGTTGAGACCAAGTAAGAAAATGTGATAGTTTCCAGAGGATTGGATGACCTTTGTGGAAAAAATAAATGCCACTAAGTTCAATAAACTCCAATCGAGCATTTGAATTATGGGCTATTGACTTCGTCAGTCCATTTCCACAGAGGGAAAGAAGAATTGGTGATAAGTACATCATTAATGCAGTCAAATACATGACTAAGTGGGCAGAAGCTAAACCGATCAAATATTGTACCATAGAGGTAGCAACAAAATTCATCTACGAGAATATAATTACAAGGTTTGGGTGTCCTCTGACATTAATAAGCGACCAAGGGACTCACTTTGTGAAAAAAATAGTTAAAGTCCTACTTGAAAAGTTTTTGATCGACCATAGAAGAACTCCAACTTACCATCCACAAGCAAACGAGGTGGTCAAATCATTTAACAAAACACTAAACAAAGGACTCACAAAGATTTGCGGCCTCAACAAAGATAATTGGGACGATAATATTCCTGCAGTCCTCTAGCCATATAGATCATCATACAAATGTTTGACTGGGAAGACTCCCTTCAAGCTCGTCTACAGACAAGAAGCTGTTATCCATTTACAATTTTGGACCAATTCAGACAGGGTTGCAATTGTAGCCAAATTTAACAAAAGAAAAAGTGTGAATGACTGATTGTATCAATTAAACAAACTAGAAGAAGAAATATTAATAGCAATACATCACCAAGAGGTTCAGAAGAAACAACATAAAACATGGCACCATCAACATATAAAGAAAAAAGACATAAAAGACGAAGATTTAGTCTTATTATATGACCGTCGCATAAAAGGAAAACCCATAAAATTAGAGACAACATGGCTTGGGCCTTATGTGGTAGAATATATTCAACCGACCGAAGCGGTCCAACTTAGAACATTATTTGGGCAAGAATTTAGGAAATTAATTAATGGTGTCCACTTAAATAAGTACCATGTATAAAAGAAAAGAACCTTGTTGATAAAATTTAGCAGGGAGTTGTCAACAAGAACTGACTGAATCAACTAATCATACTTACGAGAAATAAAACTTGCTTCAATCTAGTAAACAAAAAACAATTAGAAAAATTCAGGTATGTGAAACCAAAAATATAATGTATTTAATGGACAACCATATCATCAAATAAAAGAAACAATAAAGTAGAATGGAGAGACAAAGCAACTCATGGTCAAGCCTGAGACAAAGAAACAAAATATATTCCCGACATTCCACCCCATCAACCGACTTACGAAAAATAATTATGGGAAGAGAATCAAGTGAGAGGATCTGTATAGGATCAAGCGAGCACAAATAAAGCGAGCATAGATCAAGTGAGAAGAGACTGAGAGAACATGAATCAAACTAGCATGGAAAATAATGACACCATCATATGTAGTCAAACTTAGCAAAGTGAATGAGCAGACAAGCCACCAGCAACATCGACTAAGTCACTCCAATAATAAAGAACAAGACAGATCAAGAATATCGGTCGGTTGGCCCATGCACCAACCACGTATAAATAGAGGATACCTCATCGGTTGAGCCTAGGACAAATCTGACCAAGGAAACACTGACTTCAGCAAATAAATCATATTTAATTATGGATAGGTAACGACCAACGAGAGCATTAATGACTAAAAACATGGAAATGACCGTTGCACAGCCATTCACATAATAGATAATTACACCTCTAGCTATGAAGCCAATCAAAAGACCTAATATCAATTAATGACCGATGGGACATGAACGGATACCAACCAAGAAATGATATAAACATACACTCATTCGACTCACTCGTACCTCAGATAGTTATGATGGAAGAGTGAAAAATCTGAGAACAACTAGATGCATTCAACCCAACGCTCTTTCTACTGGCTATAAATCTCGAAGAATCCCATGACTTTGCTTCATTGTTATTTTCTCCCCTGAAGTTAATTATAGATCAGAGTACACAGTCGACTAAACCCAAAAATTTAGTAGCCTTGCCTGAAACCAGTGATCAAGTCCCATAAATGCTAAGGATAAGAGGTCGAGTCAGCGAAAAAATGGAAGGTTCAAGACATAGAATTTTTTTTGATAGAGTGACTATGACACCGCTGCAAATATGGATGAATAATATCCAGAAGTCGAGGATAGAGGAAGAATATTGGAGCAAAAAATGGAAAAACTTCATAGAATGGGAAATGTAGGAAGGAAACAAGAAACAAGAAACTGAATTCCTGGAAAAAGAAGGAATTAGACACATCCTTGGAGCCTCTCAAATCACCGACATGGGATGATGGAAGGAAGAACTAGAGAAGTTCATTGTTAGTCAGTATCATCAAGGATACCTATGGCTAGATCAACCAATAGAAATAATGTGTATACTTATCTATCAGATCATGGGTATTCCATAGACAGGGGCCAAGGTACCGAAGTCGGCCAACACCAACGACTAGATGCAATTTTTGACAGGATCAATGACGACAAAAAATTATAAGGGGTTTCTCATTAATAAAATTACTGACTTAAGAGCCCGCTGGAATGTAGTAATAGTATATTTGTTCTTCACACTAACAGGTCAAGCATCAAATGTAAAAATGACAATGGTCAAAGCGATAATACAAGTTTATAAGAATGCTAAAAGGTTAAATTGGGTAGAACACCTAGTCGACATGATTATAACCATCTACAAGGAATGCCAAGATTCTGGCAAGGCTATCAAATTTCCTTCATTACTAATCTGGATAACAATGGAACAATATGGTCTTGTCGAAGAACCAACATTTACAGCTAAGAAAGTACTGACAATGGAGAAGTACATAGTCTTCTCGTCTAATCAAACAGGTACGTCAAGCTCACTACCAACTCACTGCCACAAGAGATATTTCGATTATGGGTCACAGGTTTGAAAGACAATAAACATAGATGGCAGGTTGAACAATTATTCTATCAGGTGTTACCAGCACCCTACCATATTCAACTCGACCTCGACTGCACAAAGTTGTCGTGCAGATTCGATTCGGGACCAAAGCCAAAAGAACTGCACTACCAACCGACAACATAGGTAATTTTCACGGAGATGGAAATACAAATCAACCAGGAGATATAAATTTCTCTTGAATCATAATAGTCAGGGGTACCTGTAGTATTACCACTGACTGATGGGGCGCAAGAAGAAGAAAGAGAAACAACTTTGTATACAACTCCTTTCATCTAGGATTTACAAGCCTTGATAGTAGTACCTGCAAACCCATCCCCAGGTAAAAGAAAGCAACCGACCAAAAATAATAAAGGAAAGAAGGCTGTCGAGGAAGAAGCACTAGAAATTGACATAGAAGAAATTTGGAGAGAAACATTTACAACTAAGAAAGTCCCAACAATGGATACATACAAAGTCTTCTTGTCTAATCAAACAGGTATGTCAAGCTCACTACCACCACAAGAGATATTTCGACTATGGGTTACAGGTTTGAAAGACAATACACATATATGGCAGGTCAAACAATTAGTCTGGCAGGTGTTACCAACACCCTACCATATTCAAATTGACCTCGACTGCACAAAGTTGTCGTGCAGATTCGAGTCAGGACCAAAGCCAAAAGAACTGCACTGCCAGCCAACAACAAAGGTAATTTTCATGGAGATGGAAATACAAATCAACCAGGAGATATAAATTTCTCCTGAAGCATAATAGACAGGGGTACTTGTAGTATTACCACTGACTAATGGGGCACAAGAAGAAGAAATAGAAACAACTCTGTATACAATTCCTTTCGTCTAGGATTTACAAGCCTTGACAGTAGTACCTGCAAACCCATCACCAGGTAAAAGAAAGAAACCGACCAAAAATAATAAGGGCAAGAAGGTTGTTGAGGAAGAAGCACTAGAAATCGACATAGAAGAAATTTGGAGGGAAACATTCCAATCGAATGAGGGAATGGACTTCGATGACCGCATCATCCAAGAGAAATTGTCTTACTACTAAGATTTGTGAGAATATAATGAAAACTTGACAAGACACTATCGCCATGAAAAAAATATATAGTTCCTTAGTTAGATAGGGAATGAAGGAGGCTTTACAGAAAGCTAAGGAACAAAATAAGTAGGTCAAACACATCAAGAGCACACTCAGACAAATCGAAACAAGAGGGGGAAAAAGACATATAAACCTAGAAAGAAAAACTACTTATGTTAGCTCGACAAAGGTCACAACAAACACGACATAATGAGATCTAAGGATGAAAACAACACCAAGTAAGAAAAGGACACTCGATGCAACAACTGACCTAACCAGGGAATCACCTCCAATAGAGCCAATACCCAACATAAAATATTTCCACAAAGAAAAAGAAAAAGCAGCTCATAATCACCGATTCATCGAAATCAAGAGAGTTGGATCAACGAGTCAAGACAAATGATGTCGATATAGAGCAACAAAATTCAGTTGAGGAAATAGAAACTGATTTGATACATCATCATCCGGCTAGAGAAAAAAATTCACCACATCAACTAGTTGAGTCAATACAAGAAGGAAATCCAACCAACCATACACAAAAGAAGGCGGTTCCTTCGTTTGAGGCATTGGATCAATAGGAAGACATCTTGCAGACAATAGAAACACAACAAGTTGATGTTTGCTAGAATACTAAGGAATCAGATCCTAGCAGTAAAATCCTAGGTATACAAACATAAGTATTGGAAATCTTGTAGAATGAGAGGAACTCCCTCGAGGAAAATCCTATTGAGTCGAAGAAGAATAACAAAAAAGGGAAAACCCATGATCTTCAGGACATAGTGAAAAAATAAGTGCAAAACATGCAACAAGAGGAGGAAGAAAAAGAACAAACAAGTGAATAGATCATTCCGACGACGCAACAGATGGTGTCAAAAGAGGGCTAGCCTTCAAAATCTACAGATAAAAGAAGGAAGAAGAAAGCACCCATGATCACTATTAAAATGACCCTCCCAACCAATCCATCATAGACTACAGTCAAAGCCACATTCGACCCGACCACTATTTCTGACAAATACCTATTCGACTTACATGAAGCCATTTCAAAAGAATAAACAAGGAGATGGAAAAAGGTGCTTAAAAAAGGAAGCCGGATAGAGAAATTTAAACAAGAACAAAATAAAATCTTACAGGAGTGCAAATAAGTAGTTAGGTTGCATGAGGGAATATAATAGATGCCAGAGGCACAAAACACCTTAACAAGAATTAAAGAGCTAATTGAAAGGATGATCAAAACCAATACATAATACCAACAACAAGTAATGACTCTGCAAAAAGAAAAAGAGGAATTCGAACAATAATGCGACTTAGTAGCCAAGGAAATTGAAAAAACTCAAGAGCAGATGGACACAACCTTGATAAAAAAAATGAAATAATCTTAAAGGCTTCAAGCAAAATATAGACAAAATGACCAAAAAAGGTACCACACAGAAGTATGTGGTAAGTGAATGGCCGACCCATTTTGTAGATGCATTCAACAAGTGCCGGATACAAAAGGTTGCAGTCGAAAGTATATAAAGAGAAAGAAACTCAGCCACTGATAGCAAAATCAAAGAAGCCCTCACTACACAAATGACGAAAGAAAAAGCAGTGGAGCTACAATTTTCACAGCAAGAACAATAATGGGAGAAGGAGGGACACAAAGTGCAATTGGAAACTGACCAAGTAACCAACCGTCTCATCTAGATTCAATATAAAATGCAGAACACAGAACAAAAAATTGACCAAGAGTCGGGCACAACTCAGACATCAGATATAGAAAAAAAATTCGACCTGATTTCCCAGTCAAAGATACTAAATCTGGAATCATAGCAGGCGATCAACATGTGGTGCGACTTCATACAACAAACAAAAAATCTATCCCCTAGCATCATTCAAATAGCCTTCAAACTCAATACAGAAAGTGGAAAGAGAATGGAAGTCGAAGAGAACAATAAGGGAAGTCTAGGAACAACAGAGCAATCATAAATGGAAATTTAAGTCGGCCCACCATATGAATATTTTGTCTCCTCTTCTTGAATCTTTCTCTCTCTCAATCTTTTATTTCTCAAATTTTGTAATCAAAATATGGAAAAATAATTTTTTATACTCCCCTCTTGCTTGGGACAAGCAAGGAATTGAAGTGGGGGGAGATGTTGCAGGGGCTAGTCGACTCTATCGACTAGGCCTGATGGTCGACTAAGAAGTAGTCGGTCGACCAACAAAGTCAAAAGTAGAGGTCGGTCAAAGTATCTATTATACCGACCGACCCGGGCAGTTAAGTAGTTACAACTACATGAAAGGAGTATAAATAGACAAGCACATGAAGGTTCTAGTAGCTTCATGTGAGAGGTTGTATACAATTTTATTGTACTGTTATATCATATAATAAA
The DNA here is from genome assembly GCA_009831015.1 of Picea engelmannii. Classification (NCBI taxonomy): domain Eukaryota; kingdom Viridiplantae; phylum Streptophyta; class Pinopsida; order Pinales; family Pinaceae; genus Picea; species Picea engelmannii. The sequence continues at coordinate 196,853 of ML800407.1, forward strand.
GGATTGTTCTTTGGGCTCTCATTACTTGTGTATGTATTTATCTTTGTCTATGTGTGTGTATGTATCTTCTATGATGTCTATGTAAGGATCTACCAGTACATCTCCCTACTTTTCCCTAGATTACAACACAAGGTATCTGGTTATTTTTTCTGATGATTAATGTTCTTTGAAAGCAAGTTGATTTCCTTGTTTTCCACTAAACAAATGACTTTCTCTATTGCAAAGACTTCTCTGTTTTAGTCAAGCCATATTTTCTAGCAAATATATTTGGGCAGGGACAACAACATTATTTTAAAAAGAGGCTTTACATTCATTGCCTTCAATCCAATCGGGTTGACAAACCCCTATGCATAAATATTATTCGACCCAACAATCACATTAAATGAAAAAATGCTCAACTAATATGCTGAAGTGACCTAAGAAGAAACAAACATGTGGAAGAGATCCCTCAAGGATGGTGCTCGATTGAAAACAAGAAGAAACTTGTTTTGAAACACTACACGCACATGATAACACAAAAAATTAGCACTTGTCTTGCAGTAGTTCTTATTTATGCATGGTGGGTCATTTTTATTTGGAGACTTATCGACATGCATTGGTAACATCTTTTTGGAAATTTGATTTAGCTAATTTTTGGGATTTATCTTTGGTGCATAATTTTTCTTCATTTGTGTTGCAGCTGTAGAGGAAGAAAAATGTGTTTCATATCATACTTGTGCTTATTTCCACCCCAAATGAGTGAGTTTTAGCTCCTCCCACTGTTGGATTGGGAATTCAATTAAATTTGTGATTCAAAATGGATCTAAATAGCTGTTATATTTCTTTATTGATGTTTTGGAATAAGGAAGAAATAATTTTGGACCTCTAGGGGCCACTTTGGGTCATATCCTAAAAAATGTAGTAATGGACTAGAACTAAAGTGGAATTTCACATGTTGTCTTAGAGGTCCTCACTGAATTCTATAGGTCAATATCTTTCCAATGATGGTGATTTTCACCAAATAGAGTCCATATGAAAAAGTTAAACCACTTCTAAAGTAATAGTCCAATTATTCCTCGCAGGCCCATGTGGCATTGACCTCAACTCACCATGCAAATTCACCCATGTGGAGTTAGTAATGTATGGTGATGTATACCCCCACCCACTCCCTGGGTCCACGCGACCTTCTGGTTAGGATCGTTTGAATTTAGAGGTAGATCATCTCTCAGGATTTTACTAAACCCTCAAATTACTTTACACAAGTCCTTTACCTTCCTTCTCGATAGAAAATTCGATTTTTAGGGACCCAAATTCCCCAGCAGAACCTTCCACGTGACTCTGGGCCAAACCGTGGGATAAATGTCAACATGCAAGAAGATTACAGGACTTCGAAGCTCCCGGGCTTCCGGAGTCTCAACAAAAATACACAACACCTCCCAAATGCCGAAGTGGCGAATCAACCGAACAAGGAAAGGATTGATGGTCCTAGATGAATGTCGATATCTACGGCTCACATATGTTTCAGGCCTCCACGCTTCAAGAGAATTACCCGCTCCAACATACAACTACCTCGAATTCGTGAAGTCCGAAGGACTTACAGGGTTAAACCATGTGCAACGTACCTGGATTAGATGGGCATCGATCCTTGCACCTAGATCTAACGACTGGGATATATTCTCATTTCCTACACACTCTTCCTCTTGTCTGGACTTAGATCTGATGGTCCATATTTGTTCCTATAGCCGATCCAATGGTTGTTGTAACTCCTCCTCCTCAGTTGTCTACGCTTTCCTTCAAATGAGGTATTTTGTGATATTTTTCAAAGGCTTGGCCTTTGAATATTTCTCTGCGAGTTGACTACTCGATCTATGCTCGCTTTTCACCTCCTAAGATTTCTTCAACACTTTGGGGAAGTGTGAGCACACAAACTTGTGCCTCTCCTACAATCTGAGACTTAGACTGTTCTCGTTGCACACTCTATAGAGATCCTATGCACACTTGCACCACTCATCCCAAGATTTGAATTCTCCGAATGAAAAAGGGGATCAACCCTTTGTTCCTTCAATGATTTCTTGTTCCCTCTTGACACTCTGTGCTCATTCTCCTGAGATTTTTTAACTTCACGAGACTTTGTTCCTAGTGCACACTTGTGCTTTCTCAATGCACTCCTTGCAAAGCTTCCTCCTTGAGGCTTGGACTAAAATAAAACATACACTTGTACATACCTTATGCTTCCCCTCAGAGTATTCAGTAACTCTGTCGTGCCTTCCTGGAAATTTCCTCATAGAACTTTGAAGTAGAGTTTGTGCACACTCCTTGTGCCTACTCAATGCACTCCTTGTAGAGCCTCCTCCTTAGAGTGGCCAGTAACTCTAATGTGCACTCCCTTTCATAGTTTTCCTTCTGAGCTTTTACACTTCACTGAGTGTAGGTGAACTCCTTGCACTCACTCCCTAGAGTTTTCAGTAACTTTGGCGTGCCTTCTCTTGTACTATTCCTTTTGATATTTTGAATAGTTCGGGTGTGCCCACCTGGCACTGTCTTCTCTAAACTTAAAACAAAGTTCAAGTGCACTCCTTGCGCTGGATTCTCAGTGCTTTTCAACTACTCTGGTGTGCACTCCTTGCACAAGCATAAAGAGCCTAAAACTACTCAGAAAACTACAGCTAGATAGTTTCTATCTTATTATTGCAAAGGGAACCATTCATATATTCACATAATTCACACATATACATAGAAAACATTCATATGTCTCCAGAAAAAACATAAAAACACACATAGAACTATGAGAGAACTATATGTAGGGAAATCTTCCTTTTCATTAATCTGAATGGGCTGTTTACATTGTGTACAAGACTGGACTGCAACCAAGTCTCAGTTATTTCTCCTCTCCTCTCTTCTTTGCTCTGTTATTCTTTCCTTAGAAGCTAACTCTCTAATTCCCTAATGAATTTTCAATACAAAGATATATTTACAAAGGAGGGGCTTCTCACGCCTTCCTCCACCCACCTCATTAATTTACATTCAATAAACGTCTAGTCTGAATCAGATATAGATCCTCCTATCTGTCAGTCATTAAAGGAGACTCTACAGTTGGCCTGTAAAAAGACAGTGGCTCATTTTTACTTGAGCCTAAAAACATTTAATACATTAAATTACACTTAAATTTTAAATTTAATCTCAAAATTTGGGGGTAGATTGGTGCATCCTTCTTTGGGATCTGTTCCCTCCAAGTGCATTGTTGCATTGGCTATTTATGCACATGACGAGTTGGAGCGATGCTCCTGCATCATAATCCCTCACTAGAAAAATCATGAGCTATTTCTCATGGTTCCCCTATTGTTGCTGTTAAGATCCTCCAAGGTCCCAAACCCGAACTTGGAGCTGTCCACCTGCTCCTCTGCCTTGCTGCTGCTGCTATTGCAAGTTCTCCTCCATTCTACCTCTCTCTATTGTTGGCTACCTCCATTTCTTATCTAAACATCAACATCCTTATCTCTTCTATTACTCTGTCCAGTTGGTCCACTGGTTGGCTCCTATCCTGCAGCCTGCTCTGCTGCATCTCCTCTTCTTCATTAATCTCCAACTTGACCTGTTGGATGCTTTGAGTGTACGCCAATACCCTTTCTCCCAAGGATTCCAATTCTTTACACAAATAAACAAAATACATGCTCTTTGCTCTCTCTCCTATTGCAGGTTCCAGTTCTGCAGTCATCTCTTGTTCATCTCCCTTGTTGAAAATTTTGAGCAATTACACAGAATGCTCTTCTTTCCTCCTCTCTTTGGTAGATTTTAACATTTTCTCCTTCTCCTCCTTCATGATAGTCTTTGCTGGATTCCTTTATTCTTTCTCTTCTGCACCTGGAATACACAAGCTGTTATTTTTAAAAACGTTTGGTGCCATGGCCTCTTTCTTGGATGCCTCTTGCATAACCTCCTCACAAACATGAGCCCCTACAAAGATCACTCCAAGAGATATGTTTACCCCCCCTATCATTAGTCTGTAATGATGATGGTATTTTCCTTCCTCCTTCTCTCCGTTCAACACTCCTTACTGATCCGAACTCACCTCTGAGTTCTCGATACTTTTAGGCAGTCTCATCTTCTTCACCTTGCCTACCTGGAAATCTGAAATTTCATTTTTGCCGTCCTAGCAGTTTATAAGATCTTCAGCTGATATCTTTTTATTTCCCACCTAGAAACCTAAAAGTTCATCTCTGCCCTCCTATTAGTCTACGAGATCTTTGACTGATGTCTTCTCCACCTCACTGAGGCTTTCTCCAACTTCAGGTTCGCAAATGAAAACCACCTCCTCCTCTATGTCACTGAGGCCTTCAACCTACCTCAACCATCTAATCAATACCTATTTCTGTTTTCTAGCCATCAACTGCTGGATAGGCCACTTTTCTTTCAGCTTCATGGGCCACTCATACCTCCAGCTTCCACACGCTTCTTGCTGCATCCTCAACGTCAGCTTGTCGAGCCTCTCTCGAGTCTCCTTGAACTCTTTTTCCATCTATTCTTTGCTTACTTGGTTGTGGTGTTCTCCTCGACCCTTCTTATGGCCTTTAGTATCCATTTTCCTCCTTTTTCCTGCCCTCTTGGCAAGTCTTATTTTCCTACTCTGCAATTGAGAGCACCACTGGCTTTCGTCTGCTTCAAGAACACAATTGGTTCTTTTTTTTCCAATCCACCTGACTGTCTGCTATCTACTGCACACTTTCAAACATTCCTCCTCACCTACAGAGCATCATCACTATGTTTTCTTCTCTTCATTTGCCGACTGTCTATCGAAAAAAATCAGCTCTGATACCACTTGATGCAGACGCCCACCCACTCCCTGGGGTCCGCGCAACCTCCTGGTCTATGATCATTTGAATTCAGATCTGGATCAACTTTCAGGATAATAATGAACCCTCAAATTACTTTACATAGGTCCTTTACCTTCCTTCCCGCAAGAAAATTCAATTTTCGGGGGCCCAAATTCCCTAGCCAAGCCTTCCACGTGACCCTGGGCCAAACCATGGGCTAAATTTCAACAAGTGGGAATATTTCAGGACTTCAGATCTCCCGAGATTCGAGAGTCTCAACTAAAAAACACAATGTTCCTCCCGAACGCCAAAGTGGTGAATCAACCGAACAAGGAAAGGATCGACGGTCCTTGATGAATGCCAAGATCTACGACTCATAGACGTTTTAAGATTCAATGCTTCGGGAGAATTACCCACTCCAACATATAACTACCCCAAATTCGTGAAGTCCGATGGAATTCCAGGGTTAAACCCCATGCAACTTACCTAGATCAGGAAGTCGTTGATCCTTGTGCCTAGATCCAACAACCGAGATCTATTCTCCTCTCCTATGCACTCCTCCTTCTGTCTGGACTTAGATCTGACAATCCAGATTTATTCCTTCAATATATCCAATGGTTGTTGTAGCTCCTCCTCCTTTATTGTCTGCGCTTTCCTTCAAATGAGGGATTTCTTGATATTTTTCAAAGGCTTGGCCTTTGAATCTTTCTCTACGAGCCGACTACTCAGTCTCTACTCATGCTGCACCTCCTGAGATTTCTTAAACACTTTGGTGAAGTGTGAGAACACACACTTTTGCTTCTCCTACAATATGAGACTTCAAATTTTCTCTTTGCACACTCTACAGAGATCCTGTGCACACTTGCACTACTCTTCCTAAGCATTGAATTCTTCGGCTGACAAAGGGGCTCATCCCTTTGTTCCTTCAACAGTTTCTTGTGCCCTCTTGACACTCTGTGCTTGTTCTCCTGAGCTTTGTTAACTTCACGGGACTTCGGCCCTGGCGCACACTTGTTCTTTCTCAATGCACTCCTTTCAAAGCTTCATAATTGAGGCTTGGACTAAAAGAAAACATACCCTTTCGCATACCTTGCGCTTCCCCTCAGAGTATTCAGTAACTATGCGTGTCTTCCTAGCAATATCCTCACAGAGCTTTGAAGTAGAGTTCTCACGCACTCCTTGCGCCTAATCAATGCACTCTTTGCGCCTGCTCAATGCACTCCTTGCAGAGCCTCCTCCTCAAAGTGTTCAATAACTCCTATGTGCACTCCCTTGCTTAGTTTTCCTTTTGAGCTTTTACACTTCACTGAGTGTAGGTGCACTCCTTGCATTCGCTCGCCAGAGTGTTCAATAACTCTGGTGTGCCTTCTCTTCCACTATTCCTTCTAAGCTTTTGAATAGTTCGGGTGTGCCCACCTAGCACTCTCTTCTCAGAAATCGAAATAGAGTTCAAGCACACTCCTTGGGCTGGTTTCTTAGAGTTTTTCAACTACTCTACCGTGCACTCCTTGCACAAGCCTAAAGAACCCAAAACTACTCAGAAAACTACAGATAGAGAATTTATGTCTTATTCCCGCAAAGGGAACCATTCATATATTCACAAAATTCACACATATACATAGAAAACATTCATATGTCTCTAGAAAACACATATAAAAACACATTGAGAATTATATGAAGGGAAATCTACCTTTTCATTAATCTGAATGGTCAGTTTACACTATGTACAAGACTAGATTGCAACCAGGTCTCAATTCTTTCTCCTCTCCTCTCTTCTCTACTCTGCTATTCTTTCCTTAGCAGATAACTCTTTAATTCCCTAATGAATTTTCAATACACAGATATTTTTACAAAGGAGGGGCTTCTCGCGCCTTCCTCCACCTACCTCATTAATTTACATTCAATAAACATCTAGTTCGAATCGGATCTAGATCCTCCGATTTGTCATCCATTAAAGGTGACTCTACATTTGGCTTGTACAAAGACAATGGCTCAGTTTTCCTTGAGCCTACAAACATTTAATACATTAAATTACACTTAAATTTTAAATTTAAGCTCAAAATTTGGGGGCAGATTGGCGCGTCCTTCTTTGGGATCCATTCCCTCCAAGTGCACTACTGCACTGGATGCTGACATGCATGACGAGTTGGAGTAATGCTCCAACATCATATGGGAATTCACTAGATACTTCTAGAGGCATCATGAGATTCCAAAACCCAAACCCTAATGGAAAAGGAATGGTGTTAAAACCCTAGTCAAAATGAGGGATAGGGGTTTAACTCTTGTAGTACACTACCATATGTTCCATAGTAGCACAACTACTAAGAGAAGAAGTGAGAGAACAAATCCAAGGAGAGATAACAACCTATAAGGGAATATAGCATACCATAGTGTCTCATAGCTCCACAAGGAGCTTAATGATCTCTTTATTTTTCCTTGTACTCTTAATTGATTAAAGAAAGGCACTATCCTTCAATTTCTTGGAGTTCAACACATCATGTTTATGTAGGGTAAATATTATGTGCATGGTTTTCCAATGTATGTCTTTTCTATTATAGGTTTTTTTTTTTCATTTCACAATAGTTAAATAATTTGTATGGTGCACTTTATATTTTTGTGAAATTAATAAAAACACAAAAAGAATAATCACAATGTTGAGCACAGGCTTAATGTAGTAGCTCTTAGTTTAAGGCCTATTCCAGCGAGCCGACCATTATAATAAACAAGGTGGTTTATATATCATATCGTTACCATAGTGGGTTTTATTTCAACATTTGTATGGGTTGAGTGAATTTTACTCTTACCCAACTGGTTATAAAAAATTTGGTCACCTCTATTTTCTTGCTCTTGGAATAAATAAAAAATTGATATCAGAAGAAGAAAATTTCAAACGATTATAAGTTCATTGTGTAGGCCACAGTCTCAAATTCGTCACACATTTCATGGATTCAAAGTCCGAGTTCGTATCCTCAATATATCCAAGTTTTTCTCTAACCGCCCAAAGAGTGATTTTTCCATGAGCAACAAAGCTATTTTTTTTTGAAAGCATGTCCAATTTCTTAGAACCTCGTATTATATTGGAACTTCTCTTAATCTCTTGGGAATTCCTTTTATTCCATACTTAAAATTTTTCCAACTCCACTCTACCACTCCACTCACTCTTCCATACTTAGTCTTATCTCAACTCTTCCACATTTCCACTCTTCCACACTTAGACAATATTTCTATCTCCTTCACCTCTCTTCTCTTCCCTTCACTCCTCTCTTCTATACTTGGTTTATTTTTTGAAATTTTCTACATTCTTCTTCCTCTCTGTACTCTCCACAATCAAAATTTTTACCAATTCACTCAGTCTTCACCTCACCCTTAGTCCCATATTTAGTTTTTATTTGGGTTCTCAAATTCCCCCCTTAATCTTCAACACTTAAATTTTTTCTACCTTACTTGCCTCTCTCCTCCCCCATACACCGCAGGTTCTCCTCACCTTTGTGGGTTTGCATCCACCCTTATTTTTTTGTGACCTCTTTCGCTCGCAATTACTATCCTCCATACTCCCCGTTATCCCTTCATTTCCCCTTTCTCTGTGACCTCCATCTCCGTGACCCTCATTTTATCCTCCCTACATCACCCCTACCTCACTCGATTTTATCTGTGACCTTCATTTTCTCCTCCCTACGTCCCTTATATTCCTCCCTCCACTCTCATTCCATATCCCATACTTTCCTATGTTTTCTCCTAACCAATAATCACTACTACATATGGGGTCAAAATTCGACAAAAACTTTTGACGATAAGGATAAATTGAATCATATCGTCGCAAATTATTCAAATTTTGATTTTTTTTTCTTGGGTTCCCCCATAATTTCATACCTTCGACGAACCTATACCTTAGTCAAATGTTCAACAAGCATATAGGATTGTTCGTCGATCTATCAATGATAATAATGTTCGTAGATCTATCGATGCACATAGGGGATGCCAACTGACTGTTTGAAAATGGTTTAATGGTCATTGAATTCACTGACTTGGTCAAATTTGACAAAGTCAACATTCATTGGAAGATCGACAAAGGTTAGTGTTTTCGACAATTTTGTTGTAGGTGTGATGATTAAAAAATATTATTATGGTCATTGTTCGTTGCATGATTTATTAGTCTTTTTGCTATGTGTGACTTGCCTCAAATCCAATTCTTGATCTGCATATAAGCTATAATTTTGTACTTTTAAGGTTACACATTTTTAATATTACTTTGTCTCTTTTTTAAATACCAAGATTGGATATCTAACCCTTAGACCCTCTTTCATTTGGGGACACAAATTTTCCCCTAGGAAATATATAGGTATGAACATGTCTACTCAATTTCGTTTAATTATTATACAATTTTTTTTGTGTGTAGTTCTCTTTTATTGTTTGATTTTATTACTCTCTTATAGTGAAGCTTTGGAATTTATGTGGTAAAAATGTATGGTTTTGATTTGTTGATTACTGTTATAAATCTTTAATAAATCTATTTAAAAAATTGATATTTGTACCGTAATTAGAGTATATAATTCATATATTACTGTACTTATATTGCTTCAGTGGATTTTGTTGTAATTAATATAGGAAATCCCAATGCCAACACCTAAAGAGAGTAAAGGGATGATTGCTAGGTTAAGGGATACATGGGAGGCACTAGTCGGTACAGATGGGAAATGCTATTTCCATTGCTATGAATGTAGGGGCTTGAAAAGAAAAAGAGTTGTAAGGAAAACAACTGAAAAACATTGTTTTACATATGGGAATTGTGAAGGGGGGCATACATTTCGTTTCATGGTAAGTTATTCATTATATATGTATTTGTATTGATTCTATTTATAAAAAAAATTATGTTTTAAGTTTTGTTATATACACTAATGTTATTGATTGTTTGTAATTGTAAATAAAAATCCTCTTCGATGTTTGTCATCGGATAAATATATGCCAAGTACTAGTAGAAATACTATTGTACAAGATGTGGAAGACGGTATGAATATTGAAGATAACGTTAATCCTATGGAAGAATATGACACTGATAATATTATTGAGTAGGATGATGGGACAAATGATGATGATATTTATGATGTACCTCTTCTTGAGAAGGCAGAACAACCCCTTTATGAAGGCTCAAGAACAAATATTCTCTCTGCTATAATGTTGTTGGTGAACTTGAAGGCATTGAACGGTTTGTCAAACACTTGTCTCACACAGATCCTAAGTTATGTAATATAATTCGTCACATATTATACGTAAAGGTCGACTTTATTTTTCTCTATTTTTAGTTTCAATTAGTGTGCAAATTAAGGATGCAATATTTTTTATTACTATTATTTACATTAACTAGTTTGTTTTTGTGATGTAAAATTTTAAGAGAATTTTTCTTACCACCATCAAATAATTTACCTTGCACATACAGAGAGATGCGTTCCGTTATGAAAGATGTTGGAATGGATTATTAGGCTATTGATGCATGCACAAATGATCATATCATATATTATGGACAATATGCATCACAAACAAAATGCTCGCAATCTCAAATCAGTAGATATGGAAGATCCAGTAACAAAAAAGGTACCTCACAGGGTTCTTTGTCATATTCCGATAATTCCAAGTTTGCAACGATTATTTAGGTGCCAAAGCATTGCACAGTTTATGGATTACCATGCACATCACATAAGTGAAGATGGTGTTCTTTGAATGCCTGCAGATGGTTATGCATATAGGAACATCAAAGAAAGATGGCCAATTTTTAAAGAAGAGCCTTGTAATGTTAGGCTTTCATTGGTAGCTAACGGTGTCAATCCATTTGGTGAGATCAAGTCTGTTTACTCAGTGGCCTATTTTTTTATTATAAAAAATAACCTTCCTCCTTGGATGTCAATAAAGAGGGAGCACACAATGTTAGAAATGATTATTCCAGGTATTTGTTTACAAAATTGTTTTGAACGTTGTATTTCATTTTTGTTATTCATTGCATAATTACTTATATATATACAAGGTAGTAATTATGTGTATTTTCACCCAATTAGTTAAGTACCAAGTCAAAGATATGAATGTATATATTGAGCCTCTTGTCAACGAGCTAGTAAAGTCATGGGTTGGCATCACTATGTATGACATCTCTAGACCAATAGGGCAAAGACACTTTCAATTCCATGGAATACTTAGATGGAAAATTCATGATGCCCCAGGGCTAACACATTTTTGTGGTATGTAACATACTAATGGAATTTAATAGTATATAATTTTATGAAAATATGATGCATGCTTCTTAAATATCAATTCCTCGTTATATAAATAATATTGACATTAATCCATATAACCTTCTAGGTCTTCAAACCAAGGGTAAATGTGGATGTCCATTTTGTGGTCCTAGGATGAAATCACTTCATTCAAGAAGTCTAGGAAATAATGTATTTGATGACTATAGACACTTCCTCCCTAAGAACCATAGTTATCGAACTACATAAAAACATCTTTTCAATTTGAAAGAAGAGTTTGGAATAAAACCACGAAGAATGACACCTAACCTATGGAAGTTGGAATATAATAGATTAAACCGTCAAGGTAAGCATTTAGTCTATATATGTGTATGCTTATATATTAATGTTTTACTATTTTAATTTATATTTAATTCTATTTATTGTATCTAACAATTATTGTTGTATTCTCATTAATTAATTTTCGTAAATGTCGTCAAGGAATTAATGGGCTCCCACGAGGAATGAAAAGTTACCATGTACAATTCAATAGGTTTCCCTACTATGAGCACCTAGAAATAGCTCATTTGTTTGATACAATGCATACTGGGAAGAATGTAACAAAAACATTGTGGAGAACTGTAGACTGAAGGAGTGATAAAGAAAAACTTGTCAAAATTTGAACTGACATTCAAGAAGCCAATCATGAACTGCAAAATATGATTTTTTCAAATAACAATGGAGTACATCGAAATAATATTCCATGGTTATTTACAGAGTAGGAAAGCAATGTTGTGAAAGAGGTCATTCAGAAAATTAAATTTCCCACAGGATTTGCTTCAAACATAAATAATATCTTAATGAAGAAAGGCTAATTTGGTGGGGTGAAAACTCATGACTAGCATACCTTCATTAAGGTAATTATGTTGGACGTAGATTTCTATATTGGTAGATATAAGACTTTTTAGTATTATAATATGGTTTTATTTTCCTAAAAATTAATGACCCCTTTGTTGTTACTGTATGTTCTACCTCAATCTCTACCTGACAACTTTGACAACAATGTAAAACAAGTTATATATGATCTTGGAAAATACATGAGGTAAGTATTAATGATTTATATGCAAAATCATTGTTGCTCAAATTGTCGACAATTGTTTTACTTTCAATGTATATATGACATTGTTGTTGAAACTTATGATCCAATTTGTTATATCATGTACTGTAGTTGGTTGTCATCTAAAGAAATCCATAAAGAAGATATAAAATATTGGAGGAGACAAATTCCTCTGTTAATGTGTGAAATGCAAAAGTATCTACCTCCAACATTTTTCAGTGCACAAGAACACTACCTCATACACCAAGTTGAGGAGATTGAAATGTGTGGACCTGTACACATAAGGTCAATGTCAATGGTGGAGAGGCACTTGAATTAATTGAAGGCCTTCATTTGGTAGAGAGCACGTCTTGAGGGATATATGGTATATTAATCCTTGGTGTATATTAGTCAGTATCTTCCTAACTTAGCAACAAAAATAATGAAGGTGCCTCAGATTTGGGATCTCAATTTCATTAACAAACTTGAAGGGGAGGTCTTGGTCAGGAAAGGTAGAATGAGGGAATTTAAAGGTAATTAGATGGAAGAGATCTATAATACTTTGCATTAATATTGATTTATTTCTATATTGTACTTATTTAAGTTTTATTTAGCTTCCATGATCAATTATTATTTAATATTTACTCTAATTACTAATTTTTATTCTTTTTTCATACAGTTGGTAGAGAGTGGGATGCAATATATTTATTCATCACAAACAATCTTGATTGGATGAAAAAATGGATAGATCGATGTAATATACAATGTAATGGTAGGTTATCATGGGAAGGGGTGGCTACTTTGCTGAAAGAAGCTCATCGTAATCAAGATACCAATCTTACTTTGAGGGAAATTGATTAAGCATATGGTTTAAAACATAAACAGGGAAGCATATTATTCACCCACAACATGTTCCAATTATTTTCCACTCTATTAATCTAGGTCATGACGTGTTTATTTTATAAAGTTTTACTAAGTCTAAATATCATGTTTATTCATTTACAAATATGCATTTTTTTATGTGTGGGGCATATTGCAGTTGAAACACCACAAGGCTATGTGGTGCAATGGTTGTAAATTTTGCATCAAAAAGTTGGATGATAAGAAGAAAACCTCTGATTCCGGGATAACTGCAGTCTTTTAGGGAACTAATGTTTCCTCTAGAAGTGGCATGCATCCAATGATATATGAAAATAGATACTATGGGTATTTGAATGATATAATCAAGTGTGCCTTTAATTCCTTCAAGTTAGTTCTTCTCTAGGTCTAATGGTACATGTTACGAATGAATGAACGTGATCCCAAAAGAACTATTATTGAGCATGCCAATGGATTTACCATGGTTAATACAAGGACATTCGAGCCGGGTACAAAAATGTATGCTCTTCCAAGCCAATGTGAGCAAGTATTTTATTTATAGGTTCCAGGTAAAGCATGTTGGTCATACATTGTTATATATGATCCAAGAGGAAGGCTTGTAAAGTATAATGTACTAGAAGAAGATGATATTGAAGAAGAAGAAGTTGCATATCAGGAGCACGAGCTAGATGTATTGTCAAATGAAGAAGTCGAAGAAGTCTAGATAGATGTAGATGACAATGCTCTCGACGATCATATTGATGATGATACTATCAAAAAATGAATTTCATGATGATGATGTTGATATGGTCAATCCTTTCAATGTCGATTTTGAACTAGATGATT
>ML800407.1:248850-262231 GCA_009831015.1 Picea engelmannii
ATTTGGAATCATATTGTACTTGAACATTTATGTGGTGTATAATGAGGTTTCCCCTAGAAGAGGCTTATTATCCAAAATTATCTATTTTTCAAGGTGTTGAGTACTTATTTTGAGGTTTATATATGCTATATTGATATTTGGTTCTTAACATATGGTATCAGAGCACAAGGTCTTGGGGTTTCGCTGCTACATCTGAGACACCTTGAAATTTTTGCTATAACATTTTTTATACAATGTTTCAGAAGGAATGTCTTGGAGGATATTTAGTAGACAGATCAAGGTACGTTGGGTTAAAATTTCATCTCCTGAGGCCTTATACTTTCATAGATACATCACGTGTAAGATAGGGTTTTGGAATCATCGAGAATTGAGTCATTGTGGAATTTTCACTATAAAAATTTTTCTATAACATTTCAGACCCTGAAATCTGGAGTCTAGTCACAAAAATTAGTAAGGTATCTTTGGAAAACAATTCAGCTTCTGGGTCATCATATATTGTATATACACCATGTGGAAGATAGGGTATATGACTATTCCTATTGACTAGTCTCAAGTAGGTGTTCCGGGTAAAACAAACATAACTTCTTCCTAGAGTATCCAAATTGAGTGAGACTAGTTTCATTCGATATTGGATAGTCCATAGTATTTCGGGTATGATTTTCAGCATTTTATATCCGTCAGTTTGGGCAAGGAACGCTATACAAGTGAGATATCCTAGAAAGGACAAAAATCAGCAAGTTGTGGGGAAGTTACCATAAATTCAGCTTGGAACATCCAATTTTGATCAGACCTATGGCATTGCAGAGAAGCAATATCAAAGAACTACAAAAAAAAAAAAATTCCATACCCATAAGGGCCAAAAACTTGGAGATACAGCAGAAGAAATATTGTCTAGTAGAACCACCTCAAAATCAAGGTTCAAAAGTGATACTTGGCCAACATGCCACCCAAAAAGGGAACCTCTACACCAAACAAGCTTCCAGACAATCCTACTTGGAGTCTTGATGAAGATGAAGATGAAGAAATGTGTAGGGACATAAATGATTTCAAAAGAAGACAGTGACAAAACATGAACTACAAGGGATGATGGATTCAACTGAAGCTAAATTGGAGGCAAAAATGGATACTAAGATTGATGGTTTAAAAAGGGAGATCATGGAAGGATTGAAAAATTTCCTAATAGAGAGGACACCTGAAAGTGAAAATGTATCCCATGGAATTCATGATGAGGAAACAAGGAAGATGAACCAAGAATGGAGAAACTCCAACTTTGGGTTGAATACCAACCACGTTCCTAAGATCGATATGAGGAAGCTTGATGGCAAGGACCCAATCACATGGATACTTCAGATGGAGAAATTATTTGATCTACATAATGTGCCACATACAAAAAAGGTACGGATTTATTCTTTATATTTAGAACCCAATCAATTTGTATGGTATCGATGGTTTTGTTCTCGCAAGTCACTCGACACTTATACAAATTTCACTGAAAAAATGATAACACACTATGAGGATACAAGGAACAATACCTTCTTTATCCAATTGATAAATCTCAAGAAAAATGGTTCAGTTATAGAGCACATTGAGAACTTCCAAATATTGAATATAAAGGTAACAAATATTCCAGATGATCACTTGATTGATGTATTCATAGGAACATTAAAGGATAACATTCAACATGAGGTTCACCTTTTGGAACCCAAATCATTGGAGAATGCATTTAGGGTGGCAAGAAATGTTGAAAGTAAAAATATGGCTATGGATACTAGAAGGACCAATACTAACATCTATAGAGAGAATAATGCTCCTTCTTCTAAAAAACCTCAACCTACAAGGTTGACACCTCAACAATTGGAGGAAAGAAAAGAAAAAGGTTTATGATTTAATTGTGACAAAAAATACAATAACGGACATAATTGTGGTGAGAAGAAATTATTCTACATGGATTGTGAAGAGGAATAAGAACAAGAACAAGAACCATCTCAAGATGAAAATGTAGAAGCAATTTCGTTTGAAGAGTTGACTCCCACGATATTGTGTAATGCATTGATTGGAATTAGCACTCCTCAAACCCTCAAGATCAAAGGATATATCAAAAATAAAAAGGTAATAGTCCTAATTGATTCTAGTAGTACTCATAATTTCACTCACTATAATTTAGCCAAAGCTCTCAATTTCTTTGTATATCTAGCACCAGAGTTTCAAGTAATGATTGCAGATGGAGGAACTGTCAATTTCTCAGGAAAATGCAATAAGATAAATCTTACTATGGGGGAATATGTAATGAATAGTCCAATGATTGCTATACCCATGGTTGGTGTTGATGTTGTACTAGGAATCAAATGGTTACAATCATTAGGAATAGTGGCTTTTAATTTTCAAGAACTTTTCATGAAATCTTTATTGGAAGGAAAATAAATTGAGTTAAGAGGTATCACAGGGAAACCTAGTAAGGTGATAATCTCTAATGGCATGACAAAATTATTAAAAAAGGGGCATCAAGGTTTTATTGCACAACTATGATCACTAGATGTTCAAACATCTAATCCATCTATTCCTCTAGATGTCCAAGGGATCATTGATAAGAATTCCAAAGTATTTGAAGATATTCCCAAAGGTCTTCCACCCACTTGAAATCATGATCATGATATTCACCTAATTCTTAGGAGTGTTTCTCCTAACATCAAGCCGTATAGATACCCTTATGCCCAGAAGAGTGAAATTGAGAGCATGGTTGAAGAAATGTTAGAGGCTATCATTATTATACCTAGCCAAAGTTCTTACTCTGCACTGGTGGTAATGGTATTCAACAAAGATGGATCATGGCGTTTGTGTCCAAATTATAGAGAGCTCAACAAGATCACTATTAAATACAAGCTTACCATTCCCTTCATTGAAGAATTTTTAGATGAAATGCATGGAGCAATCTATTTCACAAATTTGGATCTTCGTTCAGGGTATCATTAGATTGGAATGAAGGAAGAAGTTATCCCGAAAACAACATTCAGAACTCATGAAGGCCATTATGAATTTTTGGCCATGCCTTTTGGCCTTACAAATGCACCTTCCACATTCCAAGGGTTGATGAATTCCATTTTCAATCCCTGCATTCGAAAATTTGTGTTAGTATTTTTTGACAATATACTAATCTATAACAAGTCTTGGGAGGATCATGTGTGACATATTGACAAGGTGCTACAACTACTAAAGGAGCAACAAATATATGCCAAACCATCCAAATGTTTATTTAGTGTGAAGGAGGTAGAGTATTTGGGTCATATTGTGTCTCATGAAGGTGTCAAGGTAGAACCTAACAAGATTAAGGCCATGATGGATTGTGATGCAGGAGCATCTCAAGCGAGCCAGTGCGGAGATAAAGGATGGTTGGAAAAGCACCCAGTGCAAATTTTGAAATATCTTGAATCATTAATGAAGCCATCAGGTGGAGGCACACTTGTAAAATGTAAATGGACCTTGAGCGATTCGCTCTCGTCCTTAGTAGGTAGAAGGAATTTATGGTAGTTAATGTAAGTAGATAGAATTTAATTCTAGATTAGATAGTTTAGAATAAGAGAGGGAAACGGGATATAGACACCCTCATTGTGTATTGTAACATAGGAGAGAAGAAGAGAACATAGAACAGAGCATAGATCATAGAAGACGGGAAACAGAGAATTGTGTAGTCGAACTCCATGTACAGAAGTTCTGAATTAATACAAGAAAGTTGTGATTCAGATTCATGGTGTTCATATATTCTCTGTGTATGCATTTTTGAATGTTATGCTCATGAATGTTTTACTCTTTCTATCATGCAATTGATTTTATGCTATGTATGAATGATTTCTTGTTGAATTTTTGAAATCTGAGAAAGAGAGAGAGAGTAAGGGAAATGAGTTTCAATTGTTTCTCTATCTGAGCAAGATTTCCTGAAAGGAGTGCAGTTGAATTGTCCACAAGGAGTGCGTCGACAAAGTGTTCAAAGGTTTTTCTTTGAAAGCTCAGAAGAGATAGCTTTTGTGCTCATCCCCACAGAAGTGCAGCCAGGCACAGGAGCCATGCAAGGTGTGCACAGGCCAAGTAAAGTCTCAGAGTCATGAACCTGAGAATTCGTTGGAGGGATACTGCTACAGGAGTGCGTGGAGTTGACGGGTTTCAATTCCTTGGAGTAATTAAGGAATTTTCCACAAGGAGTGCATGCAGGAGTCTTCTTCAAGACTCAGAGTTGGAGAAAGTTCAGGAAGGATAAAGTCTTCAAAACAGTCGAAGGAGACACAGGAAGTTTGCACACTGAAAACAGTGAGAAGGCATTGCAATTTGGGTCACAGGTGATTAAGCACCATGGAAAAACACTTTGGTAAGAAGTTGTAGACGTCCTTGAGAAGGAAAGAACGGATGGTTGGAATTCTCTGTGGAGAATTCGCGAAGTCCCGTGAACCGTTAGATCTAACGGGAGGAGAAGGGGAGTTATGGAAAGTATTCCCAAAGGTTCTAATCTTAGGAGAAGTAGATCCGTAGATCCAAGCCACATGAGCCGTAGAATTTACCCGTGGATTTCCATTTCGGGTTTTCGTAGATTGAAGTCCCGAAACTTGTGCAACAGGACTCGCAAAATCACAAAACGTGAAGTCCCGAAGGGATGAAAGGATTTGGTGGGCCACAAAATCAGCAGGGTGGATAGGTGGTGCACTATCGACACAGAGTCAAACTCCGTTGACCATTTTGGGGTTTCGTGGGGTGAAGTTTCGAATTCTTTGCATTAGGATTCACGAAATCGCGAAGTCCAAAGTCCCGATAGAATGAGGGGCTGCTGAAAAGTCAAATCTTGTGAGCATATCGGGTTTGGAGAATCGCGAGAAGGAGTTGCTTGACATCGCGATTGCCGAAATTGCAATAAGGATAAATCCAAAAGAGAGAGAGAGAGAGAAAAGGTCAAGCATTGACGTTTTTCGAGTTTTTGGAGATTGAGAGACAAGGTGCATGACCACCAGATTCGCAAAAGTGCGAGGTTCGATCTCCCGAAGTATAAGGGGGAATTTCTCGAAGTTAGTTGTGGGTGCAGATTTCCTGAAAAGGAAATAGAAGAGCCATTGCCGAAAATCTCTTCAGGCTAGTGTAAGGGAAAATATCCTCTGTACGTGGACCTTCTGACCTGCAGGTTGAGGGGGGGGGTTGTGCCAGATTGGCCGATTCCAAAAACATTGAAGAATCTTAGAGGATTTTTTGGTTTGACAGGTTACTATCGCAACTTTGTTCGGCACTATGGAAGAATAACAAAAACTTTAACGACACTAACTAAGAAGGATGCATTTTCATGGACTCTAGAGGCAACTAAAGATTTTGAACAACTTAAAGAGGTGATGTGAAAAGCTCCTGTCTTGACCACTCCAGACTTCAGTAAAACCTTTATTGTGGAATGTGATGCCTCAAGAAATGGAATTGGTGTTGTCCTAATGCAAGAAGGAAGGCCCCTAGCTTTTTAAAGTCGACCACTCAAGGGAAAGGACTTACACAAACCCGTTTATGAGAAAGAAATGATGGAAATACTACATGCATTGAAGAAATGTCATCCTTACCTAATAGGTAGGTACTTCAAAGTCAAAACAAATCATGATAGTCTTAAATACTTCTTGGAACAAAAACTATATTTAGAAGAACAACAAAAATGGGTGACCAATATATTGGGTTATGATTTTGAAATCGTCTATAAAAAAGGGAAGCAAAATGTTGTGGCAGATGCACTCTCAAGAAAGGATGAAGATGTTGAGGCATTTCTCTGTGTTATCTCAATCATCCAAACCAATTGGATAATAGAAGCAAGGTATGAATGGAAGAATGACGAAAAAGTGTGGACTCTCATTCAAAGGTTACTACAGGATTCTAGTGCATCAGATACATTTACATGGAAAAACGATTCACTATGGTACAAAGATCATTGATATTTATGTAACAAATCCCAACTCAAACAAAAGGTACTATTGGAATTTCACACCTCTTCAGTAGGAGGGCACTCAGGATTTTTGAAAACCTACCATAGGGTCAAGAAGGAATTTTTTTGGGATGGCCTTAAAACTTATGTTCAAAGGTTTGTCGCAGAATGTTTGGTTTGCCAACAAAATAAGGTGGAAACAATTAAGACCCTAGGTATTTTACAACCATTAGCCATCCCAAGTCAGCGTTGAGAGGAGGTTTCCATGGATTTCATAATAGGGTTACCAAATTCTGAAGGAAAGAGTATCATTATGATGATTGTTGATACACTCACCAAGTACGCACACTTTTGTATTGTATACGCCTTTGCATCCAGTATTGTATTGTATTGTATTGTATACGCCTTTGTACCCAGTATTGTATTGTATACGCCTTTCCATCCAGTATTGTATTGTATATGCCCTTTCTCCAGTATTGTATACGCCTTTGCATCTAGTATTGCATCCAGTATTGTATACGCCTTTGCATCCAATATTACAGGGATTGTGAGAAAGAAAGATTTGCATAATAGTGATTGTGAAAAATAAAGATTTGCAGAAATTTCGAGTTGGGTGAGATGGAACGTGGCCATTTAGCTTTCTTGTTATTCCTCTTATTGTTGCCTTCAATATGTGAGTGCTTGATCTATGTAGAACCCATGGAGGAGTCGTTGAAGGAGACAGGAGTTGAAAATGGGAGAGCAAGGACGAATGCTTATGTTGTTTTTGACATCAATGAACATGACGGCAAGAAATGTGTGACCATCGTTAAAGATTTTGGCAGAGTTTTCAAAAAGGAGGAGTTTTGATGCATTCATGGAAGCCTCGTGGATCTAGGTAGCATCGTTCACCTCAAGGGAAACCAGAAGGCATTGATTAGCATCATGTGGATTATATTTACAGATAGTGCATGTTCCTTTAAAAAGATGTAGTTTTAATTTTAATTCTAGAATGTCGGATCAAATTTCAGAGATTACACATCATTATTTTGTTACAATTTACATACTACAGTTTATGTAGATGGAAGAATTTATAGTGCTTACTTTCAGTTTCTGAGTTATAAATATTTTGTTACAATTTTCATACTACAGTTTATGTAGATGGAAGAATTTACACAGCTTACTTTCACTTTCTGAGTTATAAATATTTTGTTACAATTTGCATACTATAGTTTATGTAGATGGAAGAATTTACAGTGCTTACTTTCACTTTCTGAGTTATAAATATTTTGTTACAATTTGCATACTATAGTTTATGTAGATGGAATAACTTTCACTGCTTTACTTTCAGTTTTAATGATTTTAGACAATTTTTAAGGATGTTTATATGAATTTCTTATAATTTAATTATGTTCAATATTATATGAATTTCAGAGATTGCACACCATTATTTTTTTACAATTTGTACCATACAGTTTACGTCAATGTCAATGGAAGAATTTCCAATGCTTTACTTTTCAATTTTTGAGTTATTTTAATTTTCTAATTATTTCATATAAATTTGATAATACAGTTTTTTCAATTAATCAATATAAAATTGCCTATCATTTTTTTTGTTACAATTGTAGAAAATTCAATACAATTAAAGTATTTCTTGCGATTCTCCTGATCTAACAATTATATGCCACCGTTAAATACATAATCGCTTGTACTATTATTCTTGTGGAAAATTAAACCACGATCACAAAGTGAAATATCAATAACACATAACACAGAAGTTTTATCGGGAAAGTGTAAAGCTAAAAACCCTACTATCCTATATTGTGTATATCATGGATCATGAAACAATCTCATACAAAACTCTAATCCAAGAGATCTCAGTAAAATAAAAAAGTCTCACACTGTCATACAAAAATTGACAAAAACATGTGCCAATTCTTTGTGTCCAGACAACCTGCCTCCTCTACACAATCCCTGCAATTAGAATTCTCACAATGAATTTGAATTTCCTAGTTTTTCGCATGCTCATGAGCATATCCATTGAATGTGTTATTGCATGAGTGCACTTCACTCAAATCACAACTGATAGCCAAACTATCCCTTTCACCTGTTATCTCAACTAAGACTCCACTAGATCTGACATGCATGTAGTTAATTATGGAGAATCTTTAGTTGCATGTGAGTTTACTGATTTGAATTAATTAATAATTAATTCACTGAACTCTCACTAGTGCAAGTTTAGTTACAACTAGTACAAATGAGCTTAACTCACTTAACTGAGTTAAAATACTTCACAACTCTCATAACTACACTTATAACTTTGTTACAACTTCAAGTCACCTCCATGTCTTACCAGTCAACCTTTGAACTCGAATTTCCTATAGTTAACTGATTTTCCATTTCAGTTAATTATATTCAAGTAATTATGAGATAATAGATTAATATTTATTGTCCAATTTATTTAAGGGAAAAGTAAATTAGACACATGTTTCTTGCTGAATTTTCAACATTCCCTCTCAACAAGAAAGGGATTATCCTTCACTCCAATCCTATCTCTATGATATTCGAATCTTTTCCTGGTGAGCGCCTTCGTCAGAATTTATGCATCCTGATCTTCCATAGGAATGTATTGAAGCAACATGATATTCCACTGCACACAATCTCTGAGATGATGATACTGAATATCTATATGCTTAGATCTATCATGAAACACAGGATTAATCGAGAGTTTAATGCAACTCTGATTATCACATTGAATCATTGTCGGATCTAAATGAGAACCAAACAAACCAACCAATATCTTTCTCATCCAGATAGCCTCACATGCAACTTGACTCGCTGGCATGTATTCCACTTCCGATGAACTAAGTGCCATGGATCTCTATTTTCTGTTGTACCAAGAAACAGTTGTAGATCCAATACTAAAGATCCCCCCTGATGTGCTCTTTCTGTCTGTTGGGATGCCTACCCAATCTGCATCCGTGAATCCATGCAACTTCACTTCATCCATCTGTCTGTACCATAATCCATACTCAGATGTGCCCTTCAGATATCTCAGGACATGCTTACCCGCCTTCCAAAAGAGTTTGGTAGGCTTAACCATCACTTGACTTAGTTGGTTAACCACATAGCAAATGTACAGTCTTGTGTTCACTAAATACATTAGAGAACCTACTAATTGTCGATAGACAATAGCATCCACTACCTCTCCAGAAGTAGCATCCTCTTTCCTCCAGTTTCTTGGAAGAGGAGTATCCATGGGTTTGCATCCCTCCATGTGAAACTTACCCAGTATCTCCCTTGCATACTTTCCTTGAGACACAAAAAGTTCACCATCTCGCTGCCATCTTTCCAATCCAAGGAAATAATGAAGAAGGCCCAAATCCTTCATCTCTAACTCCTTTGCAAGGTCATCCTTGCATGAGTGTATCAGCTGCTCATTACCAGTCAGTATTAAATCATCAACATAAATAACAATGATTAAGAGCTTAACCTCCACCAAAATTTGGTATAGGTTTTCATTCACTTCACTTTTGGTGAAGCCCAATCCAGTGAAATAGTTGTCTATCCGAGTGTACCAAGCATGGGGTGCTTGCTTCAGCCCATACACTGCTCTCTTGAGTTTGCACACATGCGACTCCCTGTCAAAGGTCTCAAAACCTTATGGTTGCTCAATGTACACTTCTTCCTCAATGATCCCATTGAGGAATACAATTTGTACGTCCATCTGATGAATGCGCCAGCCCATTTGTTCTGAGAGTGCAAGGATGGATCTTATGGAAGAGTACCTTGCAACAGGTGAAAAGATCTCATCATAATCTATCCCCTCGATCTGTGAGAAGCCTCGGGCCACAAACCTGGCCTTGTATTTCTCCACACTCCCATTAGCATCTTGTTTTACCTTGTAGATCCATCTCGGACCTACCACTAATTTGTCGACCGGTCTTGGGACAATTTCCCATGCATTGTTTTTGACAATGGAGTCATACTCCTCTACCATAGAATCAACCCAAGTGGGATCCTGCACTACTTCCTGAAAGGAATATGATTCAGTCATAATACATTTGCTCATGTGAGCCATGTATCCAGCAAATCGATCAGGAGACTATCTCTATTTGCGTTGTGAAGTAGGGGCTCCTACATTCTATGCAGCATCTAGTCTCAATCTGTCATCTTTCGTGGTGCGATTTCTACCATTTCTGATGGATGACTCTGCTTGAGTGGTTTCCTCCACTCCATGAACCTCCTCATGTGGCCGATCCACATCTTGAGACTCATCTTTGGGAACCAACAGTTCCTCTTCTGCATGCAAGTCTAGCTCCCTCTCAAGCAACAATCGCATGGCTTTCCCCTCATTGAATTTTATATCCCATCACATTATATTCATCTTATTGTTCAGAAAAGACACATGATAATTATGGGGTGTTTCTATGTACCCCAAAAATATCCCAAATTCAGCAGTTGGTTCCAGCTTCTTCCTAGCATCCTTGGTCACATGCACATAAACATATGAGCCAAAAATTTTAAAATGAGAAACATCAGGTTTCTTACCAGTGAAAGCTTCTTCAGGTGTACTCATGCCAAGTATTCTATGAGGACAACAGTTTTGCACATAAACCGCAGTATTGCATGATTCTAACCACAAATGCATTAGTAGGCCCTGACCATGCAATATCACTTGTGTTGCACCCACGATCATTATGTTCTTTCTCTCTGCAACCACATTTTTTTGTGGGTTGTGAGGCGCTATGAGTTCTCCTCGAATTCCTTCTCTGCTACAGAAGTATTTGAATTCGTTAGAGACGTATTCTCCAGCATTATCGCCCCTTAGAGCTTTCACTTGATTCCCCGACTCTTTCTTCATCAATTCTTTAAACTCACAGAACTTTGAGAATGTTTGATCCTTCTTCTACATGAAGAATATCCAGCATTTACTAGAAAATTCATCAAAAAAATAACATAATACCTATGTTTTTCTATTGAAGCAACCAAGAATGGTCCACACATGTCTGTGTGAATTCTCTCCAGGATCACCAAAGCACGGTTCTCCTTTTCATGAAAGGTGTACTTTACATACTTCCCCAGGGTTCACCCCTTGCACTGATCTAACTGAGCAAGTGTTCCCCTTGGAAGTCCAGTAGATATTTGCTGCATGATCTTCAAGGCTCCATGATGAACATGGCCCAATCACATGTGCCATAATTTGCCCTCATCCTGGCTCACCACTTTTTCTTCCTTTCCCATCATGGCACCGCAGCCATCTACCTCCAGCATGTAGAGATTCTTAACTCGAATCCCTATCTTCTTGACTTGACCCATTTCTTTATGTCGCGGGAAATCTTTTCCATCACTGAAAACAATGTCATAGCTTCTATCCTCCAACATTGTGACTAAGACCAGATTTTTCTTTAGACCTGGAACATGCATAACATTTTTCAATTGAAATGGATTACATGACTCCCTCTAAAAGGTAATGGTACCAATACCAGTCGCACTGTATCATCCATTGTCGCCCATCTCTATATGCATTCTGAGATATTTCTCCTCCAAGTCACTAAAAGACTCTTTATCTCCCGTCATGTGGTAGGAAGCACCACTATCCAAATACCACACCGATCCCGATGCACTTGAATCCATGCATGCGATCAAATAGAATTCAAGTTCAAATTGCGAGACAAGAGCCTTACCATTTGCATCTCCAGCAACCTTCTTGTTCTTCCTCTTCTGCAGATAGTTAGTAGCGATATGACCATGTTCGTGATAGTGAAAACACTTCACTTTGGACAAATCAAGCTTCTTGACTTTAGACTCGGATTTTGAATGGAATTTATTCCCTTTCCCTTTCCTTGCCTTGGCATTCAAAGCACAATCCTCTTCATCATCACGCTTTGATGAAGATCCATCTCTGGTGTTCCGCCTGAACTCCTCTTGCACTAGATCTGACCATATTCGTTCCCAATCTAGCAATTTTTCCCTTCCATTGACAGAGTCTTGATAACTGTGCCAACTCTTGGGAAGTCCTAAGAGAGCCAAGCTCACTAAGTCATCAGTAGCGACTATTATTCCCACACTTCCAAGCTCATCCCGACATTGGACAAACTTCATGAGATATTTTGGAATTGTGTCGCCCTTCTCCATCTTGATCTTCCTGAGTTTATTTTTGAGCACCAATTTCCTATGGTCACTACTGTTTTGGAACAGATCTGTCAAAACCTTCCACATTGCATGTGGTGTGGTTTTTCCATGGAGACTTGAGACAATGTGGTCTCGTAATCCCTCCAACAGAATCCTCCTCGCCTTTGCCACTTTCTTTTGCCATGTATCAAGATTTGTAGTGTCTGTCACATCCGGCTTAGGAACATCTTTCTCAATGTATTCCTTCAATCCCTTGTCTTCGAGTACTTCCTCCATCTCGTCCTTCCAAGCAATGTAGTTCGAGCTGCCCTTGAGTGCATAATCCAACCTCAAGCCATTGAAATCCATTTTGATCTTGAATCAACTGTCGCACCAAGCAAATCCTGCAAATTAGAATGTTATCCAACCACACACTCAACTGTTGCAATCCTTCGTTCCCTGGGAGGTTCGCAACCCACCTGAGAGCAGCCTGAGGGAATTTCGCACCCTACAAGTGTACAGCCTGCGAAAATCATAAGGAATTTCACACTATAATGCACAGTGGGGTGAGGGAGGTTCACACCTCTCCTTTAAGTAGCCTGCAAGAATCCTAAGGAACTTCGCACCTCTCCTTTGAGTAGAGTGTGAGAATTTCTGCTCCTAAAAATTCTTGAAGTTTTCAGTACTAAGGTTTGCACCCTGCCAGAGACGAGACCTGCAAAAATACTATTATTTTTTCAACTCACTTTCGTGGCTCCGTGGCTGTGATACCATGTAGAAATTTCAATACAATTAATGTATTTCCTGCGATTCTCCTAATCTAACAATTATATGCCACTGTTAAATACAAAATCTCTTGTACTATTATTCTTGTGGAAAATTAAACCACGATCACAAAGTGAAATATCAATAACACATAATATAGAAGTTTTATCGGGAAAGCGTAAATCTAAAAACCCTACTATCATATATTATATATATCATGGATCATGAAACAATCTCATACAAAACTCTAATCCAAAAGCTCTCAGTACAATACAATCATCTCACACTATCATACAAAAATTGACAAATACATGTGCCAATTCTCTGTGTCCAGACAGCCTGCCTCCTCTGCACAATCCCTGCAATTAGAATTATCACAATGAATTCGAATTGCCTAGTTTTGCACATGCTCATGAGCATATCCACTACATGTGTGAGTGCATGAGTGCACTTCACTCAAATCACAACTGATAGCTAAACTGTCCATTTCACCTATTATCTCAACTAGGTCTCCACTAGATCTGACATGCATGTAGTTAATCGTGGGGAATCTTCAGTTGCATGTGAGTTTACTGATTTGAATTAATTAATAAT
>ML800408.1:18651-34161 GCA_009831015.1 Picea engelmannii
TATATATATATATATATATATATATATATATAACCAACATTCCAAAATGGAGTCCGATGGGATTCTACCCCGGAACCTATGTGATGCCTAAGCCTTAACAACTCCACCCATAACCAATGCACCACGAGTACCTCTTGGTACATCCATCCGTGGTTATTACTTAAAATCTGCAATCCACTCAGAGTCGGGGGGAAAGAGGCACGGACTGTACAGACCTCTGGACATGGATTTCGAGACAAAACTATCATCATTGCAGGTTGCAGAGGGCACAGAAATTGAGACAGATTATTCTTGGGCTTGGGAGTACCAGAGTCGGATCGGAGCATGGAGAAATATTTTTTTGGGTAATTTGATTCCACGAATTCAGTGTTGATGTTTGTTTCCTGATCTGAGCATTATTTCTGCAACTTGATTTCAGAATGAGGTATATCTATGTATTTTCCAAGTTATTTTGTTGAGTTAATGAAGGAGCCTACCCATTTGAGAGCAGGACCCGGAGACGTAGTCCACCAAGGACAAACTCTTTTATCAATTTTTTGTATTCAGAACTGATGCTTATGTCTCTTCATTTTTAAGTTTTCCCTTCTTTAGTGGTGCACTTTAATTTATGCTCATTTAATGCAATTCTTTATAAGTCACGATGAAAAGATCTCGGATCATTCATGTAGATTTATCCTTTCAGATCCCCGTGTATGAATGTTATCTTAACATATTTGTTCTACTTCAAAATAAAACACAGTAGCAATAGATAAAATAAATCTAATAGAAATTAACTTGGAAATGGGAGAAAAAATCTCACCAAAGTCAATTCCCTCCACCTGGGAATAACTTTTTTCTACTAACCAAACTTTGTATTTCTCCACTTTTCCTTTTGCATTCAACTTGTTTTTAAACACCTATTTGCTACCAATGGGATTTATTCTAGTTGGCAACTCCACTAGACCCAAACCCTCATTCTTATCCAAGGCTGCCATTTCTTCAACCATGGCCTTTTTCCAGAGTTTTCCATCCTCTGAATCCACTACCTCCCTAACAGTTCTAGGATCATCATCAATAATAGACAAAGAAAAATTTGAACGGAAATCGGGTGGAGTATACCTTTCCAGTTGTCTTATTTCTCGAACCAATCTTTTCAATACCGGAGTATGAGGATCTTCTTCTTTTTATTCATATTCTTCTGTAGAGTTTGATTCATCATCCTTTAACTCAAGCTATATTTTGTATGGTTCTTCCTTCCTTGGTAGGACTTTTTGTTTGACAACATCTTTGATTTTTCTAAATACCACATCTCGTTTATACACTAACTTCTTAGTTTCTTGGTTCCAAAGCTTATAACCTTTCATACCATATTTATACCTAATAAAGATACACTTTTCATATTTTTCATCTAACTTACTCATGGTTTCCTTTGGAACGTGAACATAGGCCTCACAGCCAAATAACCTAAGATGTGTGAGAGAGGGTTTCTTACTAGTCCATACCTCGTGTGGATTCTTGTCATCAAGTGCTGATGAGGGTGATCGATTGACCAGGTAACATGTAGTACCCACTGCCTCTACACAGAATTCTTATCCTAACCCAGCACCACTAAGCCATGCACCTTGCTTTTTCCATCAGTGTTATGTTCATCCTTTCTGCAACTCCATTCTATCAAGGTGTATATGGAGTATTATTCAGCCTTTCTATACCACACTTCTTACTGAATTATTTGAATTCATTTCCACATAACTCTCCACCATTTTTTGTCCTCATCACCTTAATTCTTTTCTCTTTTTGATTCTCCACAAGAGCCTTAAACTCTTTAAACTTGTCAAAGACTTCAAATTTCTTCCTAAGGAAATATATCCATGTATTCATCAAGAAGTCATCTATAAATGATATGTAGTACACATATTTTCCTAGTGATGGCATCAACACGGGTCCAAACACATCACTATGCACCAAATGTAAAATTACCTTTGCCCTCGATGCACCAGAAGGGAATATTACCCGATTTTTCTTCCCATATACATAATGTTCACAGAAGTCAAAAATCCAGAGAGCAGTTATACATACCTTCAACCATACCTTTACCATGTAGTAGTTGAAATACCTTCTCTTTGATATGCCCCAATCTTTGATTCCACAACATATAATTTTCTCCATAGACTGTAGGATTTTTTTCTTCTTCATCTCCAATCTCAGGAACAACAGAACTATTACACCCATCACTAATAGTGCTTCCTTGCATCTTACACAGAGTTCCAATCTGAACTCTCTTTAGCAACACCAATGTTCCTCGAACCATCCTTCAGGTTTCTTTTTCAAACATTTTTTTTACCCCTGCATCGTCATTTTTTCTTATAGATATCAAATTTATGGACAATCATGGGATGTTTAGAACACCGATGAGTGTTTTGATCCTTCCATCCATGATATTCAACTTGACTTTTCCTTGTCCTGTGATTTTGGTTTTTTATTCATCACCTAGGAAAACATCACCTCCATTATACGTTTCATATTCAAAGAACCACTCCCTATGAGGATTCATATGAAAGGATGCGCCTGAGTCAACCAACCATGCCTCATGATCTACATGTGTGATTGAAGAAGCCAAGTACACATCCCCTCCTTCTTCCTTGGAGGTTTTTTATTCTTTATAAGGAGCATATACATATCCCTTCCCTCTCTCAACACTTTTGGATCTATATTTCTTCTTGTAGTGCCATTCTTTTCCACATATCCAACGTACCTTTACAAAATTTCCAGGAGATTTAGATCTACCCTAATATTTAGATCTCCCACTTGAGGACTAAGTTGTATTTCTTTCTTGGGAGAGTCCTCTTGCAAATAATACTTATGTTCTATGACATTCCATATTATTCCACCCCATCTCCTTCGACAATAAGGATGATACCACATCATCAAAACTTAAAGTAGTTGTATGACTACCTATGGCCACATCCAAACTATCCCACGAGTCTGGTAAAGAGAACAATAAATTGATACATTTGTCTTCATTGGAAATATCAATATCAACATATAATAACTTGCTTACCACTATATTGAAGGATTTCATATGCTCTGTCACTGAGTTTCCATATTTCATCATCAAATTATATAGATTCTTCCACAGGAATAGTTTATTTACTAGGGACTTAGATTGATACAAAGTCCCCAATTTATCCCATAATGCCTTGGTTGTAGCTTCCCCTGACACATTCAGTATGTTGGTTGTGGAGCCTGATTATCTTCCTAATTCATATGCAGGTAAAAGAAAATGCAGGATACACAATTTATAGCCCCCCGTGAGGGGGGGGGGGGGGCAATTTTTTGTTTTTTTGCAATTCAAATATTGTAATTTCATAGTCAATTTGGATTGTTCATTATAAGGTCACAGATCTGACGGTAGAAGTTATGTTAGGGTTTTTCTCTCTAGAAGGAAACCCTCTTTTATGAGGGAATTGTATTGTGATTGTGTATTATTGTGAATATTGTATTCTGAGAGAGGAGATTATGAGAGAAAGAAGAGAAAGTTACAACGGGTGTGTTGTAGTTTGTATCCCTTCATTTTGTTGGATAATAATAAGGACGGACCTCGCAATTTATCTAGTGGACGTAGCCCACACTGGGTGAACCACATATATCTATGTCTCTATTGTATTGTGTATATTATAGGTTTTATTTTTGCATTTTTTTATTTGATTTCTCTGCGATCCTATTTTTCTAACAACTGGTATCATGGTGAAAGGTAACTCACGAGAAAAGAGGGTTCCTGGTTCGAGTGGGAGAAATGGAGGAAGATAGAAAGTTTAGGGTCGAGAAATTTAACAACCAAAACTACCAGTTATGAACGATGCAGATGGAATATTATTTATATCTGAAGGATATATTCCTACCATTGGGTGGAATAGAAAATAATTCGATGGACATGAAGGATGAAGAATGTGAGGTTATTGATAGAAAGGAACTAGGAACAATAAGGTTGTTCCTAGAAGCATCGGTGCATTTCAATATTTCGAAAGAAAAGACAATGGAGTATCTGATGAAGGCACTAGCTAGACTATATGAAAAACCCTCGGCCTCCAACAAGGTATTTCTAATGAAGCGATTATTTAATATGAATATGTCAGAAGGTGGGTCTGTTGCAGATCATTTAAATTAATTTAATACAGTTACCAATCGGCTAAGTTCTATAAAAGTGAACTTTGAGGATGAGGTTAGGGATATTCTATTATTGTGCTCATTGCCAGAAAGATGGAAGGGCTTGGTCATGGCTATAAGAAACTCTATCGCTGGTTCAAACACTCTGAAATTTGATGATGTTATTAGTATTATCCTCAGCAAGGAAATGCGATGTAAAAGCACAAGTGAGACATCAGGTAATGCATTGACCATGGAGACCAGAGGAAGACAAAAGGAAAGAGGAAAGAGTCTAAGGAACCATGGGAATTCTAGGAAGGGAAGATCCAAATCCAGACTAGGAAAGATATAGTGTTGGAATTGTGGGAAGAAAGGACATTTGAAGAAATATTGTAGAACTCCAAAGAAATAAAGAGATGGACAACAGGCGAAAATTCAAGAAGAAAATGTAGCAGGTGATGTATTACAAGATGATTTGATTCTTTATTTAGATAATATTATTGATTCTTTGGTAGTAGATTCAGGGGCTTCATTTCATGCCACACCCCATAGGAAATATTTTTAATATTATCTTCAAGGTGATTTTGGACAGGTTCATTTGGGTGATGATGCACCATGTAAAATTGTTGGAATGGGTAAGGTACAAATAAATCAAAAGAATGGAAATCAATGGCTACTGAAAGAGATAATGAATGTTCCAGATATGAGAAAAAATCTAATTTCAACAGGTCAGTTGGCAAGTGAAGGTTGTATATCTACATTTACATATAAGGCATGTAAGGTCACTAAAGTATCATTGGTGATAGAAAAAGGAGAGAAGGTTGGTACAT
This sequence comes from Picea engelmannii, assembly GCA_009831015.1. Lineage (NCBI taxonomy): Eukaryota > Viridiplantae > Streptophyta > Pinopsida > Pinales > Pinaceae > Picea > Picea engelmannii. Next base: position 23,604 of record ML800408.1, read on the forward strand.
TGTATTTGTGTACTAGTGATGTTGACTCTTCTATCTCTTTAGATTCTACAAGTGTGGATACAACATTTTGGCATCATAAGATTGGACACATGAGTGAGAATGGGATGCAGATACTTCACAAAAGAAATTTGTTTCCATATATTAAGAAAATTGATTTGGATTTCTGTGAGCATTGTGTTTATGGAAAACAAAAGAGAGTCATATTTCTCAAAGTCAGAAAAGAAAAGAAGAGTGAAAGGTTAGAGTGTGTGCATACAGATGTATGAGGACCAACTAAGGTATCATATCTTGGTGGATCTCATTATTATATTACTTTTATTGATGATGCAACTAGAAAAACTTGGGTTTATTGCATTCGAAAAAAATATGATGTTTTTGATACTTTTAAGAAATGGAAATATTTAGTTGAGAATGAGACAGGAAAAAGGTTGAAGTGTATCAGATCAAACAATGGAGGTGAATATTGCAGTAAGTATTTTGATGATTATTGTTCATAACATGGGATTCATAGAGAGAAAATAGTTCTAGGAACACCACAATAAAATGGTGTGTCGGAAAGGATGAACATGACAATCATGGAGCATGCAAGGAGTATGAGATTACATGCAGGGTTGCCCTTACATTTTGGGGAAGATGTTGTAGATACTATTGTTTACTTGATAAACAGAGGGCCTTCAATTTATTTGGATGGTGGCATTCCAGAGGAGGCATGGACAGGTAAAAAGGTAAACTATTCATTTTTGAATACTTTCGGTTATGAAGCATTTGTCCATATTGATAAAGAAAATAGAACAAAGCTTGAAGCAAAATCCAAGAAGTGTACCTTTATTGGATATGGTGTTAATGATTTTGGCTATTGCTTATGGGATTATGAAAATCACAAAATATTTAGGAGTGGAGATGTCATATTGAGTGAGAAGGTCATGTATAAAGATCGGTTGAAAGGAAGGAAACGGGGAGAAGAAAAACCAAAATACACAGTGCTTGATGAGTTCACTAAAAAAGAAATTCCAAAGGTACTAGAAAATAAAATTGTACAACAATAGGAGCAGGAGGTGCCTCAAAATCCTACAAGTGTTGTTAGAAGATCTACCAGGTTAAGTAGACCCCTTGAACGATACTCTCCTTAATTGTATTATTTATTGTTGATTGATTCTGGTGAACCAGAAAGTTATGAAGAGGCAATGCAGGCACACACTAAAAAGAAGTGGGAGAAAGGTATGAAAGAGGAAATGGATTCCTTGGTAAATAACTAGAATTGGGACTTGGTTCAGTTACCTGTAGGAAAAAGAGCATTGTAGAATAAATGGGTTTACATGTTGAAGGAAGAATATGGAGGAAAAAAATGGTACAAGGCTAGATTTGTTGTAAAGGGGTTTGCACAAAAGAAAGGTATAGATTTTGATGAAATATTTTCTCATGTTGTTAAAATGACTTCAATTAGGACTATTTTAAGTCTTGTGGCAGTAGAAGATTTGCATCTTGAACAGTTAGATGTAAAAACATCTTTTATCCATGGGGATCTGGATGAAGAGATTTATATGCAACACCCACATGGGTATGAGATCAAAGGGAAGGAAAAATTGGTATGCAGGTTGAAGAAGAGCTTGTATGGCCTAAATCAAGCTCCAAGATAGTGTTATTTGAAGTTTTACAGGTTTATGACAGAACAAGGTTATAGTAGATGTCATTTTGATCACTGTGTTTATTTTAATAGGCTACAAAATGGAGGCTATATTATCTTGCTATTATATGTAGATGGCATGTTTATTGTAGGGTATAATATGTAGGGTATAAATGTGCTCAAGAATAAACTAGCTAATTCATTTGCGATGAAGGATTTGGGTTATGCAAAGAAAATCCTTCATATGAGAATAACAAGAGACGGTAAAAATCACAAACTGGCATTATCTCAAGGTGAGTACAAAGACAAGGTGTTCGAGAGTTTTAGAATGTAGAATGCAAAACCAATTAGTAAACCTTTGGCCATTCATTTCAAATTAACTAAGGAAATGTGTCCGAAGACATGGGAGGAGATATAATACATGTCTAGGGTCCCTTATTCATCAACAGTTGGCATCTTGATGTATGTGATGGTTTGCAAAATACCAGAAATTGCACATGGAGTGGGAGTTGTGAGAAAGTATATGAACAATATAGGTAAAGAACATTGGGAGGCAGTAAAGTGAATTATCAAGTATTTGAGAGGTATTGCTACTCATGCATTATGTTTTGGAGGTTTATACATTGTTCTCTAGGGATATGTTGATTCATATATGCCAAGTGATAAAGATAGCAGGAGGAGCACCACATGGTATGTTTTTACTGTAGGTGCAACAACTGTAAGTTAGATTTCGAAACTGCAAAAGGTTGTTGCGCTTTCAACAATGGAAGAAGAGTGTGTTGTTGTTACAGAGGTGTTGAGATCAATTCCTAATTTTGAATTTCCCCTCCCCTTTTCTATTTTCCCAACTTCTTTTGTCCATTTCTTTTTCCCTCTTCTATAATTACCCAAATTCCCCTTTTCTTTTTCCCTTTTATTCTTCCTTTCTTGTTACTTTACTTAGTCATTTTTCAAAAATGACGGGTTCCTAGGTTGGAAGACTCGTGGATACTCATCTCCATCCACACTCTCACATCATGAGTCTAACCTACCACCACATTATCCTATACTTAGTTGTTTCTACAGTCGCAGGTTCATGGGTTGGCGGGTTTCAAGCTTTCATATCCCTCGCTCTGTGACATACATTTTGTACCCAAATGATCTGAGATCTACATTTTGACCATTGGATTCCCCGAGATCCTAAGTATCTCATCTCTCTTATATTGAGTCCGACCAACCGTGTTACAACACTTAGCAAATTATCAACCTTCTGCAATGGTTGGTTCCCAGGTTGGCGGGTTCACAAAAGTCCCAAATATTATTTTCTCTCGTCCGTCCCCAACACCTTCGCGCTTTTCCCAATATGCATTTAGTATGGTTTAATGCTAATAACTCATCTTTCAAGTCCCATAAATATTGTCATTAATAGGAAAAGGGATCGAGGAGATTTCTTATTAAACCACGTTAAAGCACGATTTGCGGAAGATTATATTATATCTATCTAGCGCTCATTTCAAATATTATCTGGATCAAAAGAACGCTCTCATCAACTTATGGAAGAAACATCTCGACAACAGTTCTGTGAAGATACTTTGAACATTTTTGGACAATAGTACCAAAACTTTCAATGGTCTAGAACGTACTCTTATTATTCATCCCCTTCTACTCATAAGAAAGTAATTTGGACGTCCAGAATTGCTCGTGCAGGCTATGTTCCTAAAGTTTTTGACTGCAAGGAACTGGTTTCCTGGTGCGCTGAGAAGTATACACCAATTCATCGGATGATCAATACCATACTCTCATCTCTCTTTTGCCTCAAGTGTTTCGTAAAATGCTGAAACTTTATGAGCCAACACTCACCTTCAAAGGTGAAGATTGTAAGGACTTATTGAAAAAACATGACAACAGCCTACATATATTACCTGAATTCTTGGAAGATCATGTGGCAATCCCTGAAGAAATTACAAGATTCCAGAACAACTTTTTCAAAATCCCATTTCGGAAAATTACCTGGATATTTACTAGAGTTACAGGCCAAGAAAATACTGTTAGTGTTTCCCGCATGATTCTTTATATCTTATATTTTATTGTCGAGGAGTAGGCTATTTTCAATTGGGGGAAGTTGATTTCCATTGAAATATCTTCCCAATTATCTCAGTATTAAAAGGATAATAAATTATGTATGTCTTCTTATTTGGTTTTTGCGATAGCACATTGCTGTCAATTTCCTAAATTGTCTATATGCAAGAAGGTGAACTATGAATTTGACCCTGTGACCTTTTGGTACCAAGCGTTATGGAGGCACAAAGCTTCCCTACATTTTTATGAATTTTTCAATGAATTTGTCTCAGTTTTTAAAGGATTGTTTTTTAGAAAAGATACCCCAAGAATATCCTCTCATGCTAGTAAATTCCTGGATAAAAAGGGGACTTTGGAGCAAATGGAAAATTACAGTGTTATCAAGATTTTAGATTCTAAGGAAAATCCATCCTTTCTTCCATGCCATATATCCGACAGAATGTTTGTTATAGAACTTACAAGGTAATATAACTTTTGGCTACACCTTTTTCATGAAAAATGAAAAAATCAATTCATACCTTTGCCTTGGAAAATTGGGGATTTTGTATTCAGAAGTATGAACAAAATTGATGAATTTGGAAACCACTTCCACAACTTGAATCTCGAGTATGTGGAAAATATTAGAGGGTTTGGCCCTAATGAAATATTGTGGAACATATGTTAATAGTGGGTTTTAGCAATTCATTTATCCACACTGTTCTAGGAGAATAAGAAGATAATAACCTGGGCAATCATACCCACATTGTTGGAAAATTAGAGACCGTACTCAGTAAAAATGAATTGTACAAACAGAGAGGAAAGGATCCCAGCAAGAAGAGTTCCCAGTCCCCAACTATTACTCCTAATACTAAAACATCTCGGATCAGTTCTCCAGTGGCCCACCCATCTAAAAAATTAATCAACGGTAGTTCAATCAGAGGAGGAGACAAGAACCCCCTCTAGGAAAAATTTAAAGCTCACATAAACTTCCTTTGAGGAAGAAGAGGAAGAATATTGTACAAGAGGAAGAAGAGAATCGCATCGAAAGTGACATCAATAGCCTCTCCCCAGAAGATATGGAGCTCGATACTAACATTGCGAATATGTTTCCTAACATTGACCAACCAGGAGATGCGGCCCACCAGAATAAGTCGTTGGAAATTGTTGAGAATGAGATATTTGATGAAGAAGAATCATTTGTATTTCAGAGTGTTGTCTTTGACAGCGAATCTAAGAAATTGATTATTGAGAAGAGTGATGTGAAGAATAAAAAGGGGATATCTCGTTCATAGGTTAACTTAAGAAATATGCGGCCTTCCTAAATTTCCAGAATCCATAAATCAATTGGCGATGCATTGGACAATTCCATTGGTGGTCTTGAAGCGGAAAATATAAATTTAAAGGAAAGGATTAAGGAACCGGAAGAGACTTTTATGCCTTTTCCACTCCTTTCCATCCCTTTGGAAATTTTAGGACCTACCACGCCCACAGCCAAATTAAAATGATCCTCAAGCTTACTCGCATCATCAAGGAGCTATGTGGAGAATAATATCAATAAAATAATGGAACTGATTATAGAAGCTTGGGAAATTTCAAAGAGCATGATTTTTTTTGGCTCGAGGGCGCATGCCTTCCATGATTATCTACATGCCGACCTAAAAAAATGAAGAAGGTTTCTACCTTGATGTCATGGTACCCTTTGGTATTACAGTTTCCACCATGTCAGAGATAAAGAGAAGAGAGGAGGACCTTCCCTCTCCATGTGGGATCAAGTAGTTGAATGAATGCTGGAAAGAGAAAATAAAGAACTTGAACAACATCGTTCGAGCATGCATCTAAGCCATAACAAGGAGAGAAGAGCTATTCAAAAGGCTCACGAACATGGACCTAGCCGGAAGCACTAACAAAGTTCAATATCCCAATTTGATCCTCAATTCTTTGTTCCTAACAAAACACCAGTTTGATGAGCAAGTAGATATTTTTAAAGGATTGTCAATTGAAAACTTCTATGGTATAATTGAATATGATGAGAACACCATAGATAATTGGCTAGTGGATTACTCCATAAAAAATCAGGATATTGAAGAAATATTGCATGGCATTTCCCTTGATCTCTGAGACTTGGAGGGGGAGTTGTTCAATATTAAAATCTAGCATGAAATCAATGTGGCGCCTATGAAAAGTTGCATCGAAGAATGGTTCAAGAAGGCTATCGATAAACTAACAAATGAAGGGAAAGAATCAGTTGAAAGGGTTCCTGTAACCATTGATGAACACGATAAAAGGACATCAGCGAGAAAATAAACACACGAGCGACCATCATAGTAATTTTATGTTAATCACATCCTTCCTTTCTTTATCAAGTCCTTCATCCAATTATTCCACCTCTTTCACTAGAAAGGTTTAATCGAAGACTGATAACTCCTTTTCTTCTTCTTATCAGGTCTTGTTGATCCTTCTATCACCCGTTGTTTTCCTTCTAAAAGATTATTTCTTGTATTTATTTTCTTTATGGTCCATGGGAGGCCCAATCCCAGTATTTAAGAAAAACGCATTTACAATTTCAATAATATGTAACAGACTATATATTTTTGGAAATTTTAAGAGAATTATTTTGGGAACAATATCGATTGTGCTTTGTAACCCTGTTTTTTAGAATATAAAGTATTTGAGGTTGATCTATCATTATCTTCATTTTATCTTCCCATGTGTCCACTATGTTAAAGTTCTCTTATGCATGTGGATCATCTTCTTTTTATTTTATGTGATCATAAATCTTTATCTTCGATTATGATGGATGTGAGGAAATTTTGTTTATTTGCTTTAAAAGTGTGAAATGTGTAATTATTGGTCCTTTCTCAGGAACCTTATTTTAAAATAAAACACAAAAAACATTTTCCTTTTATCTGTTTGCAATTTTTTATGTTTATTTTTTTACCACGGTGGACATATGTCAAGTCCCACATTCTGAATATTTAAAAATCTCAAGAAAATCTAAAGAGGAGTACCACCTCTATAAAAACACAGGAGGATTTACATCCTGATGAGGTTGTCGTTTCGGTCCTAACGGATTCAAGCATCAAAAATTTTGGCGACCATACTGGGGAATAAACTAAAATTTGGAACCTGGCCCAGTGTTTTTTGAAATAATATATGACTTTGCCCCGGGGTAATCAGTCTCGTTTGGAAATTGGATTGAATAATCAACGAAGCATTTTACATTAGTTGTACAATCTGGTAATAACAACAATTGAGACCCGAGAAGAGTTATAAATATACTGGTAGATCTTAGTCCAAGGAGAATAAATATAAATCCTCCGAAGACAGAGGAGAGAGGAACGACAAGACTAAAGAAATCAAAGGCTAGCTAGAGAAACACGAGAACAAGGTCGGGATTGAAGCTGGATGAATACAAGGGACCTATTACCAGAAGTAAAAGCAAGCAACTCTTTATTCTTATAAGTGAAAATCCTAGCCTTGAATTCTCCCCACACCTGGCAAAAAGAAACGAACAACCCCAGGACGAGCATCCTGAGGAGAGACATGGAGGTGGAAAAGATGTTGCAAGAAATCAGGGAAACCTAGGATTTGAAAATCGAAGGAGGGTAAGTGATTCCCCTCTAAATATTATAGGTGAGCAACATGATCTCCATGTTCTCCCTAAGGGAACCTTAAAGTAATTTTTTGGAGACAGAGAAATCAATGCAAAGAGGCATCTGCACTTATTTCTTGATGTTTGTGATTTTCACCATGTTGAGCATGATGATGTCATGGTAAAGTTGTTTCTGCAAACCTTATCAGGAAGAGCATATGAATGGTATACAACATTTCCCAGTAGATCCATTTTCTCATTTAATGACCTCGAAGCTATGTTCTTGACTATGTTTTCCCCTCCAATCGCTTACCATACCCTTCTCACAAATTTCACCCAGATTGGTTTGAGGAAGAATGAAAGTATACGAGATTTTAATCTCAGGTTCAATAAAACCTTGAGTAGGATTCCAGAGGATAAAATACCAAATGACCCAGTCATTCTCGATTGTTATAAGAATGCAATTCCCCTGAATGTAAAATATGCTATCATAACATCCCAAATGGATACTTTGGAGGAGTCAATGACTAAATTCACTAAGATGGAAGACATTATGATTGAAACGAGTGTCGACCCCGACATTATACTAGGAAGAGTACAAAGGTATCTGGGAGGATTAAATATTGATAATCAAGGAGCTTCCAATTCAAGAAAGAATGAAGAATTCAAGCCTCGGCCGTATCAAAACCAAACGATGGGAGGAGAATTTTTCAAGGGAACCATACCTGATGTAAATTTTTACCCTATGGTGGCATAGGAAACCAAGCAAAGAATAAAAATTGCACAGATGAATAGAACCATCAAACAAATGCAGAATGAGATAACCAGAATAAGAAGGGGAGATAATTACATGCCAAATCCAAGAATTTCAATCTCAGAGCAAAGGAAAAACCCTCCCCAAGAAAACAGAGTGAGGTTTGAAAACAAGGATAATTCACAAAGACCAAGGGTCCCTAGATAGCCTACTCCAAATGCAGTTGTTCTGGATGATGTCTATGATGAGCAATTAATTGAGCAAGAGAATTATTACTCACCTGATGAGAGCTCTGAGACTATGCAAATGGACGGATGTGAGATGTCCATGTATATATTTGAAGAGGGCGATAACGATCCCAACTCGCAAGAAAATGTCACCCAAACAAGAGGATTTATAAATAGACCAAAAAATAAAGGTGATTCTGATAAAGAGAACCAAAAAGAAAAATAAATGAGAAAATGACGGATAGCATTGGAAGTAAAAGGAAACACATGACGTCAAACTCCACTCAAATGACATATAATGTTGTAGAGGATTTGAGTAAATTAAGGATAACCCTGCCCTTTACGGAAGTGGTGAAGATTCCACAGCAAAGAGAAAACATTTTGAAATTGTTGGATCATGCATCTGAAAGAGAAGAAGTTGTTGTTACCAATCCAAAAAAAATCCCTACCCATTCAACTACCAAGCTGAGAGGTAAAATTCCTCCATTTTACATTTCTATTGAAAATCATGATGTTTCACTGCATAATTTTTTAGTTGACACTAGCTTGACGAACAATATCATGCCATTGGCGGTCACGGAGGCATTGGGAATGAGTTACACCAAGTATTATGAAACCGTTGAAAGCATATATACTATCGATTCTAGAAAAGTGTCATCTTATGGAGAAATCAAGGAATTTTATGCTTGGATTACAACAGCCCCCCATATCATTACAGTTTTCAATATTATTTTGGTAGACCTTCCTCCGACATATGGAGTTGTGTTGGGAAGAGACTAGAAATCTATGATCAGAGGATATATAATGAACGATGGAAGTTTTAAGATGTTGCCAGGAAAATAAGGAGCAATTATTAAAGTGCCCCGTGAACCTAGAAAACCCTTCTCCTTTACAAAGAAGGACAATGAATTGATGGAGGATTATATAGATGTCAGGATTGGAAACTATGCTATCCTAGAAATGGAGCATAATGAAAGTCTGGAGCAATTGCAAGACACGGAGAATCAAGAATATTTTTTTGAAGGGTATTGGAGGATTTCATTTGATGGTCAAGCTCTAGAAATGGGGTTGGAATTGTTCTTATGAGTCCAAGTAAGGTTATGCATCCACACGCTATTATACTAGAGTTTTCATGCACTAATAACGAGGCAGAGTATGAAGCTTTGATTCAGGGGATGATCCTTACACATGAAATGAAAATAGAACATCTGACTATAACATGTGACTCAGAGTTGGTCATCAATCAAGTTACCCAGAGGTATAAAATCAAAAAGGAAAGACTTAATTTGTATTTCAAAAGAGTTAACGAATTGATGGAATCTTTCAGTTCCTTCAAAAATTCTTTTATTCCAAGGGACAAGAAGCACAAGGCAGATTCCTAGCCTTGGTGGCGTCATTGTCAAAGCCAGACGATATCCAAAGAAAAATGTCTTTCTAGTAGAAAGATATTTCTGACCTTCCATGTCTGATAACATTGAGTACTTGCAAGTGTTTGAGAATGATGAACAGCGGGAATTTTTTTTTTTTAATGATGAAGACGATCACTAGTTTGTTGTCCCCGAAGATTGTATTGAATATGAATCTCTTTTTACGAAAGACAATCATGCTAAGAATCTCCTTGAAGAAGTTTCAGTTCGAAAAGTGAAATAAACGAGAAAATTCAATATGGGAACTAACAGTTTCCCGAAATATGACAACTTGGGATTTGATTGCACCACTGAGAAAGTTCATCAATGTGTTGCCTTGTTCAAAGAATACATCGATGTGTTTTTTTTGACCTATGATGATTTAAAAGCTTATGATAAAACTATATTCCAACATATCATTTCATTGAGGGAAGGAGCAAAGCCAGTGAAGAAAAAAATAAGGATGATGAATCCCAAGCCGAAACCTCTGGTAAAGATTGAATTGGAGAAATTGAAGAAGGAAGGAATAATTTATCCCACTAGACACTCAGACTAGATTTCAAATCCTATGATTGTAAGAAAAAAGACCAGGGAAATCCAGATGTGTGTTGACTTCAGAGACCTTAACAAAGCAAGCATAAAGGATAATTTTCCTTTGCTTAATATGGAGTTCCTTATCCAACAAGTTACTGGATCGGCCTGCATGTCCATGTTGGATGGTTTTTCTGGATATAACTAGGTCTTGGTGGCTGAGGAAGATAGGGTAAAGACAGTATTTATCACACCTTGGGAAACATATGCATATTCTAGAATTCCCTTTGGTTTGAAGAACGCTGGAGCCACATTCCAGAGGGCCATGGATCATGCATTCAGCGGGTTGATAGGAAATTTTATGGCAAACTATCAAGATGAATTGAC
>ML800408.1:34225-46016 GCA_009831015.1 Picea engelmannii
CCCCCCCCCCCCCCCCCCGACATCCAAGAAAGGATTCCAATCATTTTTCAGTAAGATCAATTTTGTGAGAAGATTTGTTCCTGACTATGCCAGTATTGTGAAGCCGATAAATTTGTTGTTGAAAAAGGAGCAGAGGTTTGAATGGAAAGAGGATACTCAAGAGGCCTTCAATAGTATCAAAGTAGCAATCACCACTTCTCTTGTCCTCATTATTTTGGAATGTCAAATAGATGTCATCATCTGTTCATTTGTTGCAGATACAGTTGTTGCATCTGTTCTTACTCGGAAGAAATCAAAGGAGAATAACTCCCAATAAATTTCATGAGAAAAACCCTACATGACTATGAGTTGAGGTATTCATAACAGGAGAAATGGGCCTTGGCTCTTGTAAAAGAAGTAGCACACTTTTTCACGTACATATTGAACTTTCATGTTACTGCTTATGTTCCCTCTTCACCAGTGAATATGCTTCTTAATCAACAATTGAGAGAAGGAAAATGGGCTAACTAGTTGGAAAAGATACAAGAATATGGTATCGATATTAAACCTTTAAAATATATCAAAGGATAGGGTTTATGTAAGCTCATTGTGAATGGGGATTCGGTCGATGGAATGATGTCAATTTCAGTTGGGGAACCATTCGTTGATTCGGAATGGTACAGAGATATTATATTCTACTTAAGATCTAGGCAATTTCCTGTCACCATGAACCCCAAGGAGTGAAGAACATTGAAGATGAAGGCGAATCAATATATGTTGATTGTTGACATATTGTTCAGAAGAAATTATGATGGAATAATACTGAGATGTGTTGATGAAAATCAATCCCAAGAACTATAGAGAGAATTCCATGAGGGAATATGTGGTGGACACTTTGTACCTACTGCAACCACCCACAAGATAATAAGAGAAAGATTCTATTGGCCATCAATTTTCATAGAATTGTATGCCACAATAAGGAAGTGTTTATCATGTCAGCAGTTTTGAGGAAAAATGAAGAGATTTGTGATGCCTTTGTAGCCCATAATTGTAGAACAATCATTCTCCCAATGGGGACCTGATTTTGTGGGGCCAATTAATTTGAATTCTAGCAAGGGGCATATATACATTCTCACAGATACATATTATTTCACAAAATGGTTGGAAGTGGTGGCATTAAAGAAGGTTGGTGTTGAAGAGCTTGTTATCCCCACTTTTCAGGGATAACTAAGAGATCATGTCTCGAGTCCCATGGGTCCTAAACATAGAGTTCTGAGAGAAGGATTGACCCGAGAATGGCCCTAGAGGGCCCACCTTTTCTTCTTCCAGTATCTTTATCTTGTTAGTAGCAGCAGCATCCATCACCATCGGTTTGGTCCTGTATCAAAAGAGGTTCTTGATCCATGAGGTAATTCATCCAGGTATCATGGTATGTGTCACATTTGATCATTAAAACCTTTAAATGTATTCATCTGATTCCTTTTATTTCTAACGACTTCTTGGATCTTACATTTTCCCACTTGACCATGTTTGGGGGGATTGACAGGATGCCCTAGCAAGCATGTGTTTGTAGGTTTTGGTTTTCCACTGGGGGGATTTTTGAAAATCCATCGTCTGCTCCCATCATAGCACCACTTTTTCATCTTTCTTCCCGCTCACTTATCCCATTCCCCTTGTCTGGGCATTGAGTTGACCTATTTTCAAGATTGCACCTTACCTCATGGGAAGAAGGGGCTAAAGGCCCAGAAGGTAAAAGTAAGCTGGTAAAAGATAAAATCCTAAGAATAAAACCTCGATATGCTTCACCCAGGGATCCTCGAGAAAGTAATAAAAGGCTTCTTAGAAAGAAACAAGAGGGACGCGGGAAAATAATAAAACAAGACCTAGTCAGAGGATAGGGGGTCTCATCACGAGCCAGCCTATTAGGTCCATGGGTACCTAGCAGTATGGCATTGCCACCAACTGGTTACCATGCCAGGGAAGTGACTCTTTGTTGCATGGCCAAGGGAAAGGGGGTCTCATCATGAGCCAGCCTTCTCATCTCTGTGAAAGTACTGTGGATAACGTTGTCATCTCTGGTCACCATGCCAAGGAAGTGTCCCTGATTAGCTCTTGAACAAACAAAAAAAGAAAATAAAAGAATAAAAAGAATAAAGGCAAAAATGAGATTGGAAAAAATGCATCCATGACAGGGACAACTCGCCTTCTACAAAGGCACCGACAGGTAACACCTTTGCATCCTTGGCCATCATTGCACCCACATGCTTGGACATCCCCTGACCACATCACCCACTTACATGGCTTGGATGAGGTCTCTTCTGGGAACATTCCTTTTCCAGTGGACACTAGCCCAATAGGACCCCTTGTCCTTTTCTCCAGACTTGTATTGCAGGCTTGTGTAACGTCTTTGAGCTGTTAACTGATGTATTAGGGATTTTATGCATGTGTTTGATAATAATAATGATGAAAAGTGATTTACATTTCTATGATCCCTGTGACTGATGAGCCCATGGAGGGTGTAGCCTTTGATGTGTAGGACCATACCCGATGGACCGGTACACATGGGGAGATGATCAGTTCGGACCTCCATGGAGCTGAAGATCCCACCAGATGGATGTTGAGACCCCATCAGGGGGCAGAGATAGGGCAGAGGTTGATCAGAGACTTTGCACCAGAGAAGAAGAGAACGTTCCACCAGAGGCACCCTGGCACAGCTGGACCTAGGGGGGTTGACCCATTTTCAATGGGACGTTGGCTCTAGATGGCCTAGGACATCACCAGGAGGCTTATGATGTCATCATGAGAATATTCGCAGATGGACAGGGCAATTGGCACGTGTGGCATCTTGGAGGAGCCCAATGAGGGCTAACGTCTTGCTTCAGGAGGCTACATTTGCCCTAACAAGGGATAATTGTTGGCATGTTTTTCAGATAGAGGCAGAGTATGTGTGTTTTTCATTGATGGCAAAGATCAAGACCAGTAGTGTAACGATGATCACATGGCAAGATCAGAAGCGTAAACTCCATTTCGGAGTTTCAGATACCGGGACTTGGAGGTGTCAAGAACACTCACAACAAGAATGTTGAAATCGTGAAATGTGAAACGCTGAAATACGTTGATCTGACTCCATTTCAGAGTTTCAGATACCAGGACTTGGAGGTGTCAAGAACACTCACAACAAGAACGTTGAAATCGCGAAATGCGAAATGCCGAAATATGTTGATCCGACTCCATTTCGGAGTTTCGGATACCGGGACTTGGAGGTGTCAAGAACACTCACAACAAGAATGTTGAAATCGTGAAATGCGAAATTCCGAAATACATTGATCCGACTCCATTTTGGAGTTTCAGATACCGGGACTTGGAGGTGTCAAAAACACTCACAATAAGAATGTCGAAATCGTGAAATGAGAAACGCCGAAATACGTTGATCCGACTCCATTTCAGAGTTTCAGATACCGGGAGATGGAGGAGTCAAGAGTCGAGACTCTTCATCAACAAGAGTCCCAAAATCGCGAAATGTGAAATGGCGAAATGACCTGATCCATTGGATCGAGGAGATCGTGGACCGTTGATCCGAATCCATTTCAAAATTTTGAATACCGGGAGATGGAGGAGTCAAGAGTCGAGACTCTTCATCAACAGGAGTCCTGAAATCGTGAAATTTCAAAGACTCCATGGCGGAGTTTCGGATACCGAGAGTTGGAGGAGTCAAGAGTCGAGACTCTTCAACATAGGAGTCTCGAAGTCATGAAATGTAGAATGCCGAAATTGTGAAAGCACTTTATGGATAAGCACTTGGTCACCACCGGTGGTCACATCGTCGAAGAGCTGTAGAGAAGAGCTCGAAGAACTAAGCTCCATTTCAGAGTTTCAGGGAACGCGATATGGAGCGTCAAGAAACTTTACCGTAGAAATGTCGAAATGCCAAATGGTGAAATAAACGCAAGACCCTATGGATCCAATCCAATGGTGTAGGTGAATTTGAATATGATCGGAGGGCTACTGTTGCACTTCACAGTGTAACTGCTAGATAGCACTGATGGTTTATGCCAGAGGACTCGAAGAGACTTCAGGGTGATCGCCATAGAAGATAAAGAGTCTCAAGGCATCTTCCAGTGGAAGGAATACTGCTCATAGAGGCTATTGACATATGTAAGACAGTTGTATCCTGGAACTACGACAGATGGAATGAGCTCGACTGTGATAGAGAAGACGAAGAGTCTCAACTGCTAGAGAGGCTAAGGAATCTCGGCATAACACCCAGTGATGATGGACACATGGGTTTAACCACCAGAGAACCTGAAGAGTCACTATGATGATCAAGCAAAGCACTCGACATGGGGAGAGGATGCAGAAGCATTGTGGATAGAGCATACACAAGGTGCACAAATACTTGAGGAATGTTGAATAGAGAAGAGATAAAGTGGTTGTTGAGAGTGATTCATGTGTGTAGAATGAGGCAGAGTGCAACAGCTGAAATGAACAAAAGAGGAATGGTGCATGGAATGAAAATGGCGCACAAAGCATAAAAGGCAGAAGAACAGAAAGCACAAGGATGTGTGGAGGAAGACAGTGAGGCAAACAGAGCAGGGCAGTGTAGAAGAACAGTGATGAGACTGGTAAGCCATTGATGAACATTATATCACTATAATAAGTTTCAGTAGAAAATATTTATATTTCAGGGTGGTTGGGAGATGCTAGGGAGGACTGTTATCCTCAGAGGTTCAAGTGGGTGCTTGAACACAGGGAGTTGTAGCTTCCATCTGGTTGCAACCAGAGAAACCAGGGTGGTAGGGTGGTGCAAGGGAGAATTGTTGTTCTCTGTTATACAGGTCGGTTCCTGTATGACTGAAAGTTGGTGCTTCCATCCAATTGGTGTTGGAACACTTAGGGAGTTGTTGCTTCCTTCTAGTTGGTGCTAGAGAAACCAGGGAGTTGGTGCTTCCTTCTAGTTGGTGCTAGAGAAACCAGGGAGTTGGTGCTTCCTTCTAGTAGGTGCTAGAGAAAACAAAGAGTTGGTGCTCTCAACAAGTTGCAGCTTGCAAAACAGAGGTTGTAGCCTCACAATGAGTTGGAGCTCATATGTATGATAATGTAGAGAATGTAAAGATTACTTATCATATAAATAAGAAGAGGTTTTTACCCTTTATGGGTTTCATCAGGAAATATATGTATCTGTGTATCTCATATGTGTGATTGATGTTGAATATTATATTGATTACTTCCCTGCATTATTGTGATCATCATTGAGAGTTATGTAATGAATTAAAAAATGAGTATAATTGTTTAAGCTTGGTAACAACTGATTCACCCCCCCTCTCAGTTGTCCAACACTAACATCACCCTAGGAAGGAGTGACGTCTTACCTTTTTGCTTGATTGGGGTTTTAGTCTAGTATTTAATGTAAAAACAGTAATATTTTGATATTATGGCCTTGTCGGCCTTTTTATGACCTAAAAAGTAAATTAGGTCATTGATACACTATATATTAAGGGTTTTCACTCTCATTTTTTCATCATCTTTCACTCACCACTTGGTGAGGTCTGAAATTTGTGCCCTATCTTGGGTATTTGGCTGATTAAGGGAGGCACACATGTTGAAGGAAGACATTTTTTTTCATTTTATGGTGTTTCTCTTGAAGGAAGGTGTTACAACTAGGGTTTGCATGGTTATTTCTTGATGAATTGTAAGTGTTTTTCTGCAAAACTTCTTGATTGAATGGTTGTAGTCTAATTTATTTTATATGTTTATGAATATTGTTCAATCAAAACCCTAGGGGACAAGCACACAAGTAGGTCATTGTCTCATGTCCCCTGATAGAGAAATATTTAGCCATTGTTGAGGAAAGAAAGATCCTAGCCATAGCTACACTCCTATTTCCTCTTCCTCTTTGCTAGCCATACTATTTTGAAGCCAAGAAGAGTGAGACGTCCCTGGCCTAGGTTTACTACACTAGGGTCGTACTCTTTCTAGGGTTTTTTGAAAGGCCTTATTGTAGCAACACCTTATCTCATCAAACCCTCTTGTTTTGGTTATATACTTTAATCTTGAGCTAGTCGTTTTTCCAGGAAGGAGGAGAGAGCACGAGGCCTTGTCGTAGAAACACTGGAGTGAGCCTCTCTCCCCTAGGGTTTTGATTTTGAGGCCTTGCCTTAGCAACACCTAAAAACTCTTCCCTCTAGTCCTTAAAATCTTTGCCTCATTCAACTCTTGCATCCTTCACCTTTGAATCCATTAAACCCTAAGGCACTGATCTAAAGTCCTCTAACGTTGAAGTGAAACTTGATTACAACACTCTCAAAACTCTCTGGATTTCTAAACCTAAAACTTAACTAACTCAATTTGTTGACGTCATCATTGGTTATTTCATCTTTAATGCAGAAACATTTTGTTTTAAGAGAAATTGAATGATGGTTTAAGCATTAATTGAATAAGGTATTGATTGGTTACATTGAATGCTACATTATTCCAATATTTATTGGTGAAGTGTTATAACTTTTCATTGATATTGATAAACATTGACTTCGTCAACATTTATTGCTAATTGCTTATATGTATTTATCAGATAGTATTATGAAGTACTAACCCATTGAAATAGCTTGCACATATCAGTTTTTTGTTGCTTTGTTCCAGGAAGATACACTTCTTTGGGGGTTTTACTTCTTAAATTGGCCTTTGGCTGGACTATCTATTTGGGTGGTGACTTGTGAAGGGGGAAACCTTATCTTGGTCTTATTATCCTTTTGCCTCTTCAAAACCCCAGGTCACCAGGGACGTCTCCCCTGGGCTTGACATCCCTAAGGAGAAATAACCATCCCATTGTGGTGACATTGGGTGGGATTGGTTCCTATTACACCAGTTTGGCCCTCTATCTTATATCCTTTTATCCTAGTTACAAACTGTGCGATAACATTTTGGCATCGTTGTTGGGGAACACTGAGTCAATTCTCCTCAAGACAAAACTTTTTGGTAAGCCTTGCCTCATAAGTCTTATCTTACGAGCTTACCTAGCAAATCCACTTAGGGTCTTTTCCCTTATCCTTTGATAGTTTCAGGCAAATTATCTGGTGACGCCACCTTACTCTCAATTCTGTGATATTTCCAAGTTATGGGATCATGGCACACTAGGAACAAATGTATCCAACTATTGATTTCAAAAGTTTTCAAGGATACCCAAATTACTTTGATACAAAATGGTTGAACAACTCTCCAAGATTTTTGGGCCTCCCAACTCCTCACATTGTAAATTTTTTGTACTATATGAGCGAGACAGAATTGGGAGGAGAAGATGCTATTATAAAATTGTTCTTACTCACTCTACCATCCTACTTGCAAAATCGTTTTAAGGGTTGTTGCCAAGATAGAGGCATATAATCCTTCATACACCTCATCAGCAAGTTTGTTGAGTTTACCAAACCACGTTGCCAAACGTATGAATATGCCCTTAATAATCTCACAATAGCCTTGGAAAACGGAGGATTCACTACTGATATTGTGGCAGATCTCAGAAATGCATATTATATTCAACATCAAGAATCATCTTATGGTAAAGAAGAGATTCATGAAGAACGTTGTCAACCTCTTGAAGAGGAGTAGGATTTTTCCCATGATTCAATAGAATGCAATGAATATACAACTAAAGAAGTCAATTATGAAGCACTAGTAACCGCTCCTCAGTCTAATTAAGATCTCCAAGATTCTGTCCCTCCTGCACAAGATGAAGAGAATGAGGTAAGTCATTTTCATTTCCAGTTCTTTGATGATACCTTGTTCTATGACTTAGAGAGTGAAGAAGAAATGGAACCCCTGGACGAGCTTGGTCCTCTATATCTCAAGGCTGAAGATGTAGAGGCAAATCTTCCTCTTGAAGAAGTTATCCAAATGCTTGAATCTCCTTCACAGGAAGGATTAAACAAGGTGAGTTATTTCCCCTTCCAAAATTTTAATGATTCTTTATCTTATGATGTAGAGAGAAAAAAAGTGTTGGATTTTCTAACCCCTTCATTTTTTGATAAAAATGAGGACTTTGTTGATAACATTGATGAGTTCATACATGTTGGGAAGCGTAAATGGGATGTGATTGGATATGATGGGGATCCCATTTACGACATTGAGGGTCATCCCCAAAATTTGCCTTTACATCTACCACATGAAGTTACTAATAATTTTGACATTTGGAAACAAGAACCTGACCTTATTCAGACACCCAAGGATGACTTGATGCTATGTTTTCCTAATGATTTTCGGTCATACCTTGAGGACTTTGATGATTGCTCCTCTGAGAATTTGGATTTATTCTATGAATATGGCTATCAACCACCGTTGTGCTCAAGTTTTGACAAGAATAATAACGTTGTTTGCCTAAAGAGAGATTCTCATGACATTTTTCTCTAGCCACCTCTTATTACTTTACCTTGTTGTATCATTAAACGTGTAGTTGGGAATTATATATTTTGCATTGAGTTTCCTCTAAAGCAAACCCAAGAATCCAAGGGTTGGTTGAAAACTACAGATTTCATCCTATCATCTCATTTTCTCTACTTTCCCTTGGGAGTTTTCCAGCCGTCTGCTAGATCTTTGTCGATCTCTTCCCAGGATTCAGAGCATGAGGACGTCCTAGGTAGACATCTTGTAGACCTTTTGAGCCAGTATTTTGAACCATGGAATTTTCATGTTTCCTTCCGGAAGTGGGTTGAGTGCTTTCCTCAAAAGTTGACTTGGCATGACTTTTTTCCTCCCACCCGCCTCCATGAGCTAGACCTTATAGCTTCCATAGCCACAATGCATTTTCTAACTCATGGCATTTTTGTGCTTGATTTATCACTATTTTGGTTTATGATGAAGCACAAAGGCAGGTATCATGAGACTGTTGATATTATGGTAGCTGCGGGAGGTATTTACCTCCACGTGTAAACCTGACGAGAATAGAATACTCCAAAAAGAAAGAAGAAACCCTAATGAGTTGGATAATAAACCTAGAAGACTTGTCGGCTCAAGAGGATAATTTATATTAGGTTATTAGCCTCCAAGAGAAGAAGTCGGCCAGAAATAATAATAATATACTAAACAGACAGGTACCCAAAAGGAGAAGTTGGCCCCAGTAAGTCTGCCAGAACCACTATAAATACAGGGCACTAGACTCTCATTTGACACATCTCAGCAGTTGCAGAGAGCCAGTTCTGTGCAGTGCAGTTGCAGTCTTTTGTGCAGGTTTGGAGGAGAGTTGTTGTTGCAGTTGTTGCAGCTAGCAGCTACGTTTTGGCTTGGACTATCTCTTGGCTAGGGTTTGGACTATCTGATTATCTCTATGTGATGCGCTATCCTTGGGGAAAGGTTAGCTACCCTTTGTTTGGCTATCTAGCCTAGGGTTTGCTTCCAGAGTGATTCTCTGTCAAGGTTAAGGTGCTCGAAGGGTGGCTTCGGCCTATGGTTGGGTGACAAGGATATTTTCAATGGTAAAACGAGCACACAATCTTTCATATTCTAACATGTTATGGGCCCACACCTCCTTCATTCAGTAGAAATGATGGAAGGAAGCATAACTGCTAGGATATTGAGCTCGTTGAGGAACTGTCGCTAGGGTTACTAGCAGGAGCAGCTTTCAAGATACTGCAGCTAGGGTTACTAGCAGGTGTAGTTGCAGAAACCCTAATCCTCTTGTTGAGGAACCTTAAGTGAAGGTATTTACCTAATATATGGATAGATCAATGCACCCTATCCCAGCGCATCTCTTGGTACTCTCAGAAAGCCAAGACGTGAAGTTTGAATTTCTGGTCAAATCTAGCGTTGACCAAGTCAAGCAGCCATGACATACTCTATGAAGTCAGAGAACAAGTTAGATGGAGCCTCTAACTTCAGAGTGTGGAAGACAAGGATTGACCTCATCCTTGCCAAGAATAAAGTGTTGGATATCGTGAAAGGAAATATCGTGAAGCCGAAGTTTGAAGAAGGAAAAGAGAAGGAACCGCAAAACATTGTAGGTATGGAGAAGTTCAAAGACAGTGATATCAAGGCTATGAGTATCATAGTGGAATATATAAAATACCACATGATACCCTACATCTCCCATCTTGACTCATCAAAGAAGATGTACGATGCCCTAACAAATCTCTTCTCAGTCAGAAACATTGAACAAGTAATGAGTCTGAAGAATGAGCTTCGTGACATGAAGATGAATGATGATGACAGCATAACATCATATACTTTGTGATAATATCTCAGTTAAGAGATCAACTACAAGTTATTGAAGAGATCATCTCAGAGAAGGAGTTGGTAAACATAGTACTCAATGGTCTTCCTAAGACGTGGGATGCGTTTTCCGCAAGCATGAACACAAGAAAGGAGTATCCGACATTTGAAGAACTTTGGACTTGTTGTGCTCAAGAAGAATCAAGGATCAGTGCAAAAGAGAAACCCCAAAAGAAGTATGATGATCAAGCCTTCACAACAAGATTCAAGAACTTCAGGAACAAAAGGAACTTTGGCTCAAGGAGGAAGCCAAATCAAGAGAAAGACATTTCAGAAGTACAATGCTTCAACTGTCGAAAGTATGGTCACTACAAGATTCATTGTCCCGAGCTAAAGAAAAGGAAGGAGAAACACGAAGCATCAATTGCCGAATAAAAGGAACCTACAAAGAAGACTAAGCAAAATGGAAGAGACTTCTTCTTATAAAGGTAACAAAACTCTTCTTACTTCTTGTACATATCTTGTTTGCATCGTCTCTGTACATATCTTGTATATCTATCTCTTGGAAGATAATGTGTTCCAAGAAGAACTATACCTATGGAATAACAACAATATAAGAATGGATATCATTAGATAATACACATGAAAGGATGAAATACAAATCATGTGGAAGCTATTGCAAGATAAGCCAAATCAATCATGAAGAGACTTAGAAGAAGCAAAGACAGAAAGAAGTCAGCAATCAAGAGGAAATTGGAAAAAGGATTATGACATTTTGTAGAAGACAACAAGATGGAAGTGTGGACTCTGTTAGACAAAGAGAGCCAATTATATACTACAGAAGACAATAAGGATGCATATGGAAGCGTGGAATCTGTTAGACGAAGGGAGTCGATTATATGCACTCATACATGAAGCAAGGATTAGGAGGGAGCTAATCCTATGATCCATTAAAAATGATGAAGTATGGTAGCATCCATGAAAGACAGTACGTGTTCAGTTCAACCGCAGAAGAAGACCTCTTCAAAGAAAAGCCTTAAAGTATCCATGGTTTTCCATCCAGATCCGTGATCTTGTGATGAAAGAAAGAAATAGAATCTTTAGGGCATGGAATCTACTCCATGGAACCAAGAGCTAAACATGAGAAAGAACATGAAGATTCAAAGAAAGAAAGAGAAGCCAGAACAACCAGTCATTGTATCAAGAATCACAATATTGTCAGCCTGATATAAACTCAATAAAAGCAATCAAGCAGAGGAACTAAGAATCAGTGCATTTTTAAGGGGAAGGCAATGTTATGACTGGCACGTTGGAAACTTAACCTCGGGTGAGTGGGAGACGGGAGTGGTGTTGAGGTGGATGTGTCGGGGTGAGAGACAAGGGGTCTGTGGGGGGTTGAAGTGAGTCCGCTAGGGTGTATCGGGGTAAGAGACAGGAGACAGGGCCTGCGGGAGGTTGAAGTGGGCGTCCGGGTGTGAGACAAGATTCTGCGGGGGTTGAAGTGTGTACTTGGGAGGGTTTGTGTGTATGTGCCAGGAGGGTTTGCGGGTGTGTGAGGGCACAAATTTTAGAGGGGATGAGTTACGGGGTTTAGGAAGGATACGGGTGTGGGAGACAAGTT
>ML800408.1:46074-56184 GCA_009831015.1 Picea engelmannii
TACTATTTCTTATTTTCTGGCAGCGAAATAATTATTATTATTTATTTTTTTCAATGAATATTTTTTTTTTGGGTGGTTTGAAAATGGTCAAAAGTCGATTAGTGGTCAAATACCAGCTTAGAGAAACTCTGAGATGATAGATTTGGCCAAAAGCCAATAGATTGTTGCCAAGGGAAACGTAATTGACTAGAAGTCTAGTGGCCAAAGGCCAGGATAAAAAAACAAAGCTCTGATACCAAATGAGACAAACAAAGTTCGCTCACACAAGAATAATCCAGAATACTTGGAATATAACAAAGTAATCCATATAGGACTGTAAATAATAAATGAATAGATAAGATAATATAATAAGATGATTACAATTGAGAATGAGGGCCTACTTATATACCCACGCAGGGGTGCCCTTTACCAATAGTCATGTCCTTTGAGACATGACCTTTCATTATTAATAATTATTATTTATTAATTATTATGTTATGAATATCTATAGTATATGTATATTTATGTTCATAACAGGAAATGGTCCAGATTGTTGATGTATCATAGATAGTGAATTCCCATTGTGGTTAACATGGGGAGTGGTCTAGGGCAGTCTCTCTTCTTGAGGGTTACTCAAGAACACTGGCCCGCCTCGCCAGAAAACAATTTCTCATTCTGGTTAACATGAGGAATGGTCCATTTTGGAGGTTGATGCAGGAAAGTCTTTTCCTCTTGTGGTTAACAGAGGAAATGGTCCAGACAGTCATTCCTTAGGGTTTATACATTCTCTCCAGGGTGCACTTTGATTAGTGTAGGAGGAATGGTCTAGGCTCAACAATCAGGGATAGGCATTCATTAGGGTTTATACATTCTCTCCAGGGTGCACTTTGATTAGTGTAGGAGGAATGGCCCAGGGTGAGGAATGGTCCAGGCTCAGAAATCAAAAACAATCATTCTTCCTTGTTTGAAAAGAATAGGGCAGATAACCCATTGTTGATGTTCTACATTGAGGGCAGATATTCTTTCAGATCTCATAGATGTGAGTGAAAGATTGGCCCAGATGATTCAGGTTACATCATAACATTGTCTCTGTGCAGGTTTCTATCAGATGTTTTTTATGAAGACTATATGACAGTAGATGTATACTACTGTGGTGGATATGTTCCATTGTTTGTGACTATACGTTGTTGATCAAGTACTTGTGTGTTACTTGGTGTGGTAGTGTACCACTGGATTGTAGTTATGTACTACTATGGATAGACACAGTTGTGTTCTATTTTTGTTCTGATTGCTTTGAAGACTATCAGTAGTTTATTGGAGATAATCATCAGCCAGATGAATGATGAACAAGGATTTTCCAGACGGAAAATGGTTCAGAGCATTTACTCTTCTAGATTAGAAGAATGGCCCTTGTATCACTCTATGGAGTGAGCATCATGTCTGATTACTCATATAGAGTATGGTTTCGAGAGATGATGCAGATGATGATGATGATGGTGCTCATGATCTAGTCATGATCTAGTCTATATAACTATGTTGATGCTACCGGGTGAATGGTATGTTTTGTTCTCAAGACCATTACTTGTAATACCTCCCTAGCTAGGAGGGAGTTTTGATATTATGGTAGTTGTGGGAGGTATTTACCTCCACATGTAAACCTGAAGAGAATAGAATAGTCCGGAAAGAAAGAAGAAACCCTAATGAGTTGACTAATAACCCTAGAAGACTTGTCGGCTCAAGAGGATAATTTATATTAGGTTATTAGCCTCTAAGAGAAGAAGTCAACCAGAAATAATAATAATATATTGAACAGACAGGTACCCAGAAGGAGAAGTCAGCCCCAGTAAGTCTTCCAGAACCACTGTAAATATAGGGTGTCAGTCTCCCATTTGACACATCTCAGCAGTTGCAGAGAGCCAGTTCTACGCAGTGCAGTTGCAGTCTTGAGCGCAGTTTTGGAGGAGAGTTGTTGGTGCAGCTATTGCAGCTAGCAGTTACGTTTTGGCTTGGACTATCTCTTGGATAGGGTTTGGACTATCTGATCAACTCTTTTTTATGCACTATCCTTGGGGAAAGGTGCACTACCCTTTGTTTGGCTATCTAGCCTAGGGTTTTCTTCCGAAGTGATTCTCTGTCAAGGTTAAGGTGCTCGGAGGGTGGCTTCGGCCTATGTTTGGGTGACAAGGGTATTGTCAATGGTAAAATGAGCACACAATCTTTCATATTCTAACAGGGACGTTGTTGGATTGGCTTCACTGGTTTTTTTAATACACCCAACATTTCAACCAACACGTAAGTACAGGTAAGAAGTTTGCTTTCACATTCTTACTTATTCATTGCTTTATTTTAATTTATATATATGTATGCTGGGGTGGCATTACCACCCTAATTTTGTTACTGATGCTTCTTTCGAGATCAAGTAGGTCTGCAGGTTATGTCAGAGATGATGAGGTTCTCATGCGCTCTACGGTGAGCACATGTCCCTGAGTTGGAGCCAGATGTTATCCCCACTTTTCAGGGATAACTAGGAGATCATGTCTCAAGGCCCACATGTCCTAGACATGGAGTACCGAGAGCAGGATTGACCCGAGCATGGCCCTGGAGGGCCCACATTTTATTCTTCCATTATCTTTATCTTGTCAACAGCAGCAGCATCCATCACCATCAGTTTGGTCCTATATCAAAATAGGTTCTTGCTCCATGAGGTAATTAGTCCAGGTATCATGGTATGTGTCACATTTGATCATTAAAACCTTTAAATGTATGCATCTTATTCCTTTTATTTCTAACGACTGCTTGGATCTTACATTTTCCCACTTGACCATGTTTGGGGGGATTGATAGGATGTCCTAGCAAGCCTGTGTTTGTAGGTTTTGGTATGCCACGGGGGGGATTTCTGAAAATCCATCGTCTACTCCCATCATAGCACCACTTTTTCATCTTGCTTCCCGCTCACTTATCCCATTCCCCTTGTCTGGGCATTGGGTTGACCTATTTTTCAGGACTGCACCTTACCTCGTGGGAAGAAGGGGCTAAAGGCCCAGAAGGTAAAAGTAAGCTGGTAAAATATAAAAGCCTAAGAATAAAACCTCGAGATGGTTCACCCAGGGATCCCCGAGAAAGCAATAAAAGGCTTCTTAGAAAGAAACAAGAGGGACCGGGGAAAATAATAAAACAAGACCTAGTCAGAGGATAGGGGGTCTCATCATGAGCCAGCCTATTAGGTCCATGGGTACCTAACAGTATGAAATTTCCACCATATGGTTACCATGCTAGGGAAGTGACTCTTGGTTGCATGGACAAGGGAAAGGGTGTCTCATCATGATCCAACCTTCTCATCTCTGCGAAAGTACTTGTGGGTAATGTTGTCATCTCTGGTCACCATGCCAAGGCAGTGTCCCCTGATTAGCTCTTGAACAAAAAAAAAAGAAAATAAAAGAATAAAAATAATAAAGGCAAGAATGGGCTTGGAAAAAATGCATCCATGACAAGGACAGCTTGCCTTCTACAAAGGCACCCACAGGTAACACCTTTGCATCCTTGGCCATCATTGCACTCACATGCTTGAACATCCCCTGACCACATCACCCACTTACATGGCTTGGATGAGGTCTCTTCCAGGAACATTCCTTTTCCAGTGGACACTAGCCCAATAGGACCCCTTGTCCTTTTCTCCAGACTTGTATTGCAGGCTTGTGTAGCGTCTTTGAGTTGTTAACTGATGTATTAGGGATTTTATGCATGTGTTTGATAATATTAATGATGAAATGTGATTGACATTTCTATGATCCCTGTGACTGATGAGCCCATGGAGGGCATAGCCTTTGATGTGCAGGACCATACCCGACGGACAGGTACCATTTGGACCGGTACACATGGGGAGATGATCATTTCGGACCTCCATGGGGATGAAGAGACCATCAGATGGATGTTAAGACCCTATCAGGGGGTAGAGATAGGGTAGAGGTTGATCAAAGACTTTGCACCGGAGAAGAAGAGAACATTCCACTAGAGGCACCCTGGCACAGCTAGACCTAGGGGGATTGACCCATTTTCAGTGGGACGTTGGCTCTATATGGCCTAGGAAGTCACCGGGAGGCTTATGACATCATCATGAGCATATTGGCAGATGGACAGGGCAGTTGGCACATGTGGCAGCTTGCAGGAGCCCAATGATGGCTAACATCTTTCTTTAGGAGGCTACATTTGCCCTAACAAGGGCTAACGTCACCCTAGGAAGAGGTGACATCTTACCTTTTTTCTTGATTAGGGTTTTAGTCTAGAATTTATTGTAAAAATAGTATTTTTTAATATTATGGCCTTGTCGGCATTTTTATGACCCAAAAAGTAAATTAGGTCATTGATACACTATATATTGAGGGTTTTCACTCTCAATTTTTCATCATCTTTCACTCACCGCTTGGTGAGGTCTGAAATTTGCACCCTATATTGGGTATTTGGCTGATTAAGGGAGGTGCACTTGTTGAAGGAAGACATTTTTTGGCATTTTATGGTGTTTCTCTTGAAGGAAGGTGTTACAACTAGGGTTTGCATGGTTATTTCTTGGTGAATTGTAAGTATTTTTATGCAAAACTTCTTGATTGAATAGTTGTAGTCTAATTTCTTGCATATGTTTATGAATATTGTTGAATCAAAACCCTAGGGGACAAGCACACAAGTAGGTCATTGTCTCATGTCCCCTGATAGAGAAATATTTATCCATTGTTGAGGAAAGAAAGAGCCTAGCCATAGCTACACTCCTATTTCCTCTTCCTCTTTGCTAGCCGTACTATTTTGAAGCCAAGAAGAGTGAGATGTCCCTGGACTAGGTTTACTACACTAGCGATGTACTCTTTCTAGGGTTTGCTGAAAGGCCTTGTTGTAGCAACACCTTATCTCATCAAACCCTCTTGTTTTGGTTATATACTTTATTCTTGAGCAAGTCATTTTGCCAGGAAGGAGGAGAGAGCACGAGTCCTTGCTATAGAAACACCGGAGTGAGCCTCTCTCCCCTAGGGTTTTGATTTTGAGGCCTTGCCTTAGAAACACCTCAAACTCTTCCCTCTAGTCCTTAAAATCTTTTCCTCCTTCAACTCTTGTGTCCTTCACCATTGACTCCATTAAACCCTAAGGCACTGATCTAAAGTCCTCTAACATTGAAGTGAAACTTGATTACAACACTCTCAAAACTCTCTGAATTTCTAACCCTAAAACTTAACTAACTCAAGTTGTTGACGTCATCATTGGTTATTTCATCTTTAATGCAGCAACGTTTTGTTTTAAGAGCAATTGAATGACGGTTTAAGCATTAATTGAATAAGTTGTTGATTGGTTACATTGAATGCTACATTATTCCAATATTTATTAGTGAAGTGTTATAACTTTTCATTGATATTGATAAACATTGACTTCATCAACATTTATTGCTAATTGCTTATATGTATTTATCAGATAGTCTTATGAAGTACTAACCCATTGAAATAGCTTGCACATATCAGTTTGTTGTTGCTTTGTTCCAGGCAGGTACACTTATTTGGGGGTTTTACTTCTTAAATTGGCCTTTGGTCGAACTATCTGTTTGGGTGGTGACTTGTGAAGGGGGAAACCTTATCTTGGTCTTATTATCATTTTGCCTCTTCAAAACCCCAGATCATCGGGGACGTCTCCCTTGGGCCTGACCTTCCTAAAGAGAAAGAACCATCCCATTGTGGTGAAATTGGGTGGGATTGGTTCCTCTTACACCAATTTGGCCCTCTATCTTATAGCCTTCTATCCTAGTTACAAACTATGTGATAATAGAGCTAATTAAATTCCTCAAAGACAATATTTTGTCGAGATTTGGTGTCCCAGATAAAGTTATAGCAAACAATGGTTCGATTTTCATCAGGTCGAAGTTTACGGAGTTTTGTGGAGAATATGGAATCATCATGGGTCAATCATTGAATTATTATCCACAAGGTAATGGGCTTATTGAATCCACAAACAAAACACTTGTTCAGATATTGAAGAAAATCATTGACAAAAACCAAAGGAATTGGAATCTAATGTTGACGGATGCATTATGGGAAAGAAGAACAACTCCAAAGGATAGCACTGGGATGTCTCCATATCTATTGTTTTATGGAAAAGAAGATAAAATTTTGATTAGCCTCGAGATCAATGCGTTAATTTTTGTGGTTAATATTGGATATACAGAAGACAGTTCACCCATACAAAGGATAATCAATCAGTTGTTGAAGTTGGAAGAAGAACGAAGCAAATCCCTAAATCGAACTTCTCAGAGGCAGTAGAGCATTAAAAGATATTTTGATCAGAGAACAACTGTAAATAATTCCAGAAGGGAGAGCTAGTGCTTCTTTGGAACAAGTCCAAGGAGAAATCATCCATGCATACAAAGTTTGAAGCACTCTAGATCGGACCATACGTCATCGAGAAGATCTTGGGTTTTTACTCCTATATGCTCCATGACATGAAGGGTAAAATATTAATGTTGCATGTCAACGAGAAACATTTGAAAGGTTTCTTCTCCTAAGACTTTCTCATTCTCGTTGTACATAATTTTATTTTTCAGATTGTATATTCTTACTCTGACTCCATAACCCAATAGGCGGAAGCACCTGATCATAAAAGGATCTAGATTCTTGACAACCCATAGGGGGTTATCATCCCACAGTTGGAACCAATTGTTGAGATCAATTCCTTCTTTTGAATTTCCCCTCCCCTTTTCTATTTTCCCAACTTCTTTTGTCCATTTATTTTTCCCTCTTCTATACTTACCCAAATTCCCCTTTTCTTTTTCCCTTCTATTCTCCTTTTCTAGTTACTTTACTTAGTCATTTTTCCAAAATGGAGGGTTCCCAGGTTGGCGGACTCGTGGATTCTCATCTCCATCCACACTCTCACATCATGAGTCCGAACGACCACCATATTATCCTATACTTAGTCGTTTCTACAGTCGCGGGTTCCCGGGTTGGCGGGTTTCAAGCTTTCATATCCCTTGTTCTATGACATACAATTTGTACCCAAATGATATACGATCTAAATTTTGACCGTTGGACTCCTCGAGCACCTAATTATCTCATCTCTCTTATATTGATTTTGACCGACCGCGTTACAACACTTAGTCAATTCTCAACCTTTTGCAACGGTGGGTTCTCGAGTTGGCGGGTTCACAAAAGTCCCAAATGTTATTTGCTCTCGTCCGTCCCCACCACCTTTGCACTTTTACCAATATGCATTTAGTATGGTTTAATGTTAATAAGTCATCATGCAGGTCCCATAAATATTGTCATTAATAAGCGAAGGGCTAGAGGATATTTCTAATTAAACCACATTAAAGCATGGTTTATGGAAGATTATATTATATCTCTCAAACGCTCATTTCAAATATTATTTGGATCAAAAGAATGCTCTCGTTAACTTATGGGAGAAGAAGATCGACAACAGTTCTATGGATATACTTTGAACATTTTTGGACGAGAGGACCAGAACTTTCAGTGGTCTAGAGCGTACTATTATTATCCATCCCCTTCTGCTCAAAAGGAAGTAATTTGGACGTCCGGAATTGCTAGTGCAGGTTGTGTTCCTGAAGTTTTTTACTACAAGGAACTGGTTTCCTGGTGTGCTAAGAAGTATATACCAAGTCATCAGATGATTCAACTCCAATATCATAATCTTGTCTCTATTTCACCTCAAGTGTTCTGTAAAATGTTGAAACTTCTAGAGCCAGCACTCACCTTCAAAGGTGAAGATTGCAGGGAATTCTTGAAAAAACATGACAATAGCCTGGATCTCTTACCTGAATTCTTGGAAGATCCTACGGCCATCCCTGAAGATATTACAATATTCCAGCTCATCTTTTTCAAAAACCCATTTCGGGAAATTGCCTGGTTATTTGACAGAGTTATGGGCCAAGAAAATATTGCTAGCATTTCCCACATGATTATTTATATATTATATTTTGTTGTCAAGGAGAAGACCATTTTTTGATTGGGGGAAGTTGATTTCCATTGAAATATCTTCCCAATTGTCTCAGTATAAAAAGAATAAGAAAGTATTTGTGTCTTCTTATTTGGTTTTTGCGATAACACATTGTTATCAATTTCCTAAATTGTCTATATGCAAGAAGGTGAACTGTCAATTTGACCTTGTGACCTTTTGGTACCAAGTGTTATGGAGGCACAAAGATTCCCTGCATTTTTATGAAGTTTTCAATGAATTTGTCTCGGTTTTTAAAGGATTGTTGTTTGGAAAAGATACCCCAAGAATATTTTCTCAAGCTAGTAAATTCTTGGATAAAAAGGGGACTTCGGAGCAAATGGAAAATTACAATGTTATCAGGGTTTTCGGTTCAAAGGAAAATCCCTCCTTTCTTCCATGCCATATATCCGAAAGAATGTTTTTTACAAAATTTTCAAGGAAATATAACTTTTAGCTACACTTTTTTCATGAAAAACGAAAAAACAAATTCATACCTTTGCCTTGGAAAATTGGGGCTTTTGTATTCAAAAGTATGAAAAAAATTGATGAATTCTCAAACCACTTCCACAACTTGAATCTCAAGTATGTTGAAAATATTATAGGGTTTGACCCTAACGGGATATTTTTGGAACATATGTTAAAAGTGGGTTTTATCAATTCATTTATCCACATTGTTCTAGGAGAAGAAAAAGATAATAACCTGGTAAATCCTACCCAGATTGTTCGTGACTTAGAGACGGTACTCAGTACAAATGAATTGTACAAATAGAGAGGAAAGGGTCCCAGCGAGAAGAGTGCCCAGTCCCCAACTATTACTCCTAATACTACAACATCTCAGAGTAGTTCTCCAGTGGACCACCCATCTAAAAAAGTAATCAACGGTAGTTCAGGCAGAGGAGGAGAAAAGAACCCCCCTCCAGGAAACATTGAAATCTCACATAAACTTCCTCTAAGGAAGAATATTGTACAAGAGGAAGAAGAGCATCACGTCGAAAGTGACATCAATAGCTTCTCCCTCGAATATATGGAGCTTGAGGCTGACATTGAGAATATGTTTCCTAACATTGACCATCCAGGAGATGTGGCCCACCAAAATCAGTCATTGGAAATTTTTGAGAATGAGATATTTGATGAAGAAGAATCATTTGTATTTCAGATCATTGTCTTTGATAGATAATATAAGAAATTAATTATTAAGAAGAGTGATGTGAAGAATAAAAAGGGGAATTCTCGTTCAAAGGTAAACCAAAAAAATAAGCGGCCTTCCCAAATTTCCAGAATCCATAAAGCAATCAGCGATGCATTGGACGATTCCATTGGTGGTCTTGAAGAAGAAAATATAAAGTTAAAGGAAAGGGTTAAGGAACTGGAAGAGACTTCAATGCCTATTCCACTCCTTGCCAACCATTTGGAAATTGTCGAACCTGCCATGCCAACAGCCAAATTAAAAGTATCCTCAAGCTTACCCAGATCAGCCGAGAGCTATGTGGAGAATAATATCAAGAAAAGAATGGAATTTATTACAAAAGCTTTGGAAATTTCAAAGAGCATGATTTATTTTGTCTCGAGGGTGCACGCCTTCCATGAGTATCTACAAGCGGACCTAAAAAATGAAGAAGGTTTCTACCTTGATTTCATGGTACCCTTTGGTAATAAAGTTTCCAACATGTCATATCTAAAGAGAAGAGAGGAGGACCTTCCCTCTCCAAGTGGGATCAAGCAGTTTAATTCCTGCTGGAAAGAGAAAATAAATAACTTGAACAACATCGTTCAAGCATGCAGCCAAGCCATAACAAGGAGAGAAGAGATATTCAAAAGGCTCAAGGAGTTGGACCTATCCAAAAGCACTAACGAAGTCCAAGATCCCAAGTTGATCCTCAACTCATTGTTCCTAACAAAACAACAGTTTGATGAGCAAGTTGATATTTTTAAAGGATTGTCAATTGAAAAATTATATGGTATAATTGAATATGATGAGAATTCCATAGATAAATGGCTAGTGGATTACTCCATAAAAAATCAGGATATTAAAGAAATATTACATGGCATTTCCCTTGATCTCTAAGACTTGGAGGGCAAGTTGTTCAATATTAAAATCCGGCATGAAATCAACGTGGCACCTATGAAAAGTTACATCGAAGGATGGTTCAA
>ML800408.1:74119-85590 GCA_009831015.1 Picea engelmannii
GGTTTTTCATATTTAGAGAGTCTGAAAAAGCATAAAAGGAGACTCCATTGGGGTACCTTTTTCGACAATAGTCTAGTCAGTTCGAAAAAGGGATAAACTAGCACCGATTAGACGTCAATTCAAAACCATTTTAACGAGTGTGACAAGGACAAAATCACTCGACTATTTTTTCACTTTTAAGGAGTCTGAAAAAATCTTAACTATGGACTCCGTCAGGAATATTCTTCTGGACCAATTTAACAAGTGTGAAAGAATAAGGTCACTCGGCGATCTTTTCAATTTTAGGCAGTCTGAAAAGAGCTTAACTATGGACTCCGTGGGGGTTTCTTTTTCATAAATTTAGTCTGTTAGGCCCGAAAAAGGAATAAAATTATACCTGAGAGTACTCTTCTAAAGAATAAGAATTTGATAGAGTATACCTTTGTTCGTACAGTTGACCGTTCGGACCGAAAAATGGGTAAACTACCGCCGGACATACGTGACTTCAAATTTTATTTTAACGAGCATGAAAGGTCACAAGATCGCTCAGCAATATTTTCATTTTTAAAGGGTCTAAAAAGGGCTTAAAAGGAGACCCGTTATTTTTTGGGATTCCAGAGGGTAAAAGAGTGAAAAATGCCCATGCAAATGAGGCTCAAACTCATATTCAGGAAAGACTATACGGACTCACGAGCCTACAGTGTTGTTAGAAATGGCATGGACACCATAATGCAACCAGGACCTACCTAGGGCATCCATGTTCCGGTAAGCTCTACCACCAAGTTGCGACACTTCTAGAGAAGATATGACGGTTTCGTGTCACAACCGGATGGGATCGATCCTATAGCATAAGAAAAAGGCAACGAGATGCAAAAGTTGGGGTGGTATCCTAACCTATATGCTCAACTTGATTTTTTTTTTATTTTTTTTTTAAATTTATGGACCGTCAATATTTTTTCGAAACTCAAAAAAAAAAAGTGTCCCAATACCTGATCAAATCCCTCCCATATAACTCCAGGCTCACTTTAAATGGTTTTTGACATAAAGAAACTGATAAGGGGAGCCAAAAAAGTGACAAAAAGAGGCCAAAAAGTCTATAAATAGATGTTGGCAGCTCATTATCACCATTGTTGATTTGGAAATTGACTCTGGAGCCAAAAAAAACCCTTTGCCAAAGATCGTGATTCCGGGAGCTACAGTGGACGAAACAAACTTCTGCTTGGACCAAGTAAGTAAAAAATCCCTTATCTAGCTAATCCATACTTAATTTTTGTTATTTAATTTATTTTTTGGGTGGGCGTCGACCTCAAAGAGGTCGGCCCTAGGTACATGCGGGTTGTCCAGAGACAGCCCGCGGGTACACGCGTGCAGAGAAAATCCTGCACGCATGTACACGCGACTGTCACCTCTATGGCCTGCGTGTACCCCTCCCTATTGATGAAAGACAAAATGGAAAGAAGCATTGACCCTCCTTTACCTTGTTGTGTTGGCAGGATGTATGTCCAGTGGAGGGAAAGGGAGCATGAGGCAATCAGTGAGTTGGTCGTTGTAGATGCGAATGTTGTGGCCATGTTAATGCAATGCAGTTTGATCAATTTCTTTTTATGTCCGTTCATGCGTGCACAACCAAGGCTATTGAACGCCTTGATTGATTATTGGCACCCTGACGCAGAGGCGTTTATGCTAGAGGGGAAATCCTTGGTGCCCACCACCGAGGATATTTACTTTCTGACTGGCCTCTCAAGGAGAGGGGAACCAGTCAACTTTTAGACTTTTCCTGCGGGGCCGAGCAAGGTCTCGGAGCTGATAGATTAGTACTGTGAGGCTGGGACCGATCGTAGAGGTTCCTCAGTACCTATTAGCAAGATTACCAACCTCGCACTACAGACTATTTTGTTGCTTATTGGATGGATTACCGGCTCAGCAGTTGTGCATCGGGCTTCGCGCGCACAGATGAACTGTGCTATCCAGTGCATGAATGCACAAATTTTTTATTGGAGTACCAAACTGTTGGGGTGTATGAAGAGGCAATTGACAGATTGCCGACAGCGGACACAGAGGAATTTCAGGTTTGGGACTATCTTGTGTTCGTTCTTTTTTGAGAGAGTTATGTGCCTCAGTCCTCGGATTGTAGTACGAGGACATCTAGCCTCTTTCCCTACATTGTGTAGATGGGCAGTGTTACTGCCGCGACAGGGTGGCAGAAGGACCATTGAGGCCTTCGACGACGACTTTTTTGCTTGTCTGTCACGACAGATCCCTGCTATCGAGGACTACCCATATGCGGGGATAGACTTTTCTAGAGATCCAGAGATACCCGTGCCTCCTGGTGAGGAGCGAGGGGAGATGGGTAAGTCTCCACCTTTGTAGTTTTTTTGTTTGCATATGTAATTTTTATGTCTTTTTGTTATATATATCATTTTTTTGTATGTCAGAGTATTTGACGAGTAAACGTTTGTTGCATGCATATGTGGGACCCGTGCGACCTACCAATTATGCATGAAACAGGCGTCGCCCACGACCAGAAGCTGCGGCTGCCACCGCTGGGGAAGCAGCAGTAACCGGGAACCTCCCAGCAGGAGAGGTCGAGAGGGTCCTTAGGTGAATTGAGCAGAACTTCACTGCGCTCACTCGCACAGTCCCGATGGCAGAGATAGAGGACCTGCCTCCATCCATGCAGCCTCATGTTGTGGGGGAACCTCGGACCTGGGTCTGATTGTTTAGGCATTTAGCCTGTGTTGTAGATGACTATAACAGGGCCCATAGGCCCTGAACAGACTTTAGACCTTTTATGTGCCACGAGCACTTATATGTATATATATATATTGAGGGCATAAGCCCAGTGACTTGTTATTGTTCCCATTTTTTAGGCGCTTGCGTCCATCTATGTACTCTGAGGATTTTATGATGTTTATATATGGTTTTTATCTTTTTTGTGTCTTATGGATTCTGTGTACAAAAATGTATTTACATTTTTATGTCCATGTTCTTTTATATATGGGTAAGATGCCAATCTAAAATGTGATTAGCTAGAGTATCTGTAACTTGGTTTAATCTCCTAGGAACATAAAAATATGTAATATAATCAAAGTTGCGTTCTAAGAGACGTACCCTAAGGAATCGTCGGTGTAAATTTGGATCATGAACCCGGTATAGTCTGTTTAGCTATGACACAACTAGTTGAGCATCTAGATAGACCCAGAGATGAGAGATACCTAATGACAAGGCGTCACGAAGCAACTCAATAACTGCACTATACTCGGCGACATTATTTGTGGTGTCACCTAAGCATATCCCTCCGGAAGATAACAACTGACCCTGTGGTGTAAAGATTACCCAAGCTGCGGAGGCAAGCCTCTGCGTGTGTCGACTAGCACCGTCCACATACCCAATGAACACCTTGGACTCACTTGACATCTGCCATATTGACGAAAGATAACATCAATGACACATCCATAACACTTTTAAAGGAAACGTAAAAAGTAATAGTACAAAGACTATACATATGTTACAAAAAGTTACCCACAGTGACCTATCTATGAGTAATACTTCTTTAGGTAGAGCCCATTTCTAGGCTCCGCCAAACCATTCCCTTCAAAATCAACCAAACGATAAGCGCCCTTTTTTAATACCTCTTTTATAATGAAGGGTCCGAACCACATGGGTTTAAACTTTCCTGCCCCCAGGGGGTCCTTGTCTTGGTCATAGACTAGGACAAGGTCGCCCTCAGAAAAAATCTGAGGATGAATGGACCTATCATATTGACACTTGACCTTATGTTTATGAGCCTCGTTGGCCAGGGATGCATCACGATGTTGCTCATCAAGCTGCTCAAGGTGTACTAACCGTTCTTCAAGTGGAGAAGTGTTTGGCAATAACTGTACTACAAATTTCA
Organism: Picea engelmannii; assembly: GCA_009831015.1. Classification (NCBI taxonomy): domain Eukaryota; kingdom Viridiplantae; phylum Streptophyta; class Pinopsida; order Pinales; family Pinaceae; genus Picea; species Picea engelmannii. The sequence goes on from ML800408.1 coordinate 77,994, forward strand.
GAGATGGGATTTGACATTCGATGGACAAGACCGCCTCCAGCCCGTAAAAGAGTTGGAAAGGTGAGAAACCGATTGCAGTCTTAACAGATGTTCGGTAAGCCCATAATGTCGAGTATAACATCAAATGCCAATTTAACTTGGCTGAGTTGATAGTTCGTTGTAGAATAGTCTTAAGAGTTTTGTTTACAGCTTCCACCTTCCCATTGGCTTGGGGGTAGTAAGGTGATGAATGTTCCTGCCGTAACCCAAGATTTGATGTTAATTCGAACATCATTTGGTTCTGAAAGTGACTGCCATGGTTAGTGACAATATCTCTCGGGACGTCGAACCGTGCTATAATCTGGTTGAATAAAAAGAGAGTTGCAGTCTCTCCATCATCTTTAAACATTGGCATAGCCTCGACCCACTTATTGAAGTAGGCGACAGCTACAATGATATAGCGGTTCCCCCTTGTTGACAAGGGGTTGCATGTAGTGTAATCAATCCCCCACTTAGTGAAGGGACCAACTGTGATGACAGGAAACATAGGAGCGGGATGTGCCCTCATCTTCCGCGAGAAGACTTGGCACGGATGGCACTTCTTGACCGATTCGATACAATCTTTGATAAGTGTCGACCAGAAGTAACATGCTCGTAGAATATTTTGGGTTGTTGCCAACCCAGATAAATGACCACCACAAGCTCCAGTATGACAATCATTGAGCACTATGATGGCCTCCTCATGAGTGAGACATCGACGCAAGATGCAGTCTACACCTCTCTGATACAACGTATCATCGAGTATGAGATAATTCTTAGCCTGATGGTGTATCCGCCGACGCTCATCATGAGAAGCAGAGGTGGGGCACTTCAAAGTCTGGATATAGATAAGTATACCTCCGTACCAGGGGTCTGAAGATGCAATCAAAAACATATCCCCCCGAATAGGCGATTCCTCAGGCACAACGTCACCTGACTCAACCGGAAGTTCCGAAATAAGTTCTGCGAAGACCAATGACTTCTTGGACTTTGCTGAAACGAAGTCTAAGTCAAATTCTTGGAGGATGACCATCCATCTACTGATTTTTCCACCTATAAATCGTCGTGTCAACATGTACTAGAATGGATTCACGACAGCGATGACGGTGGTCTTGCGAAACAGAACATAGTGACGGAACCATTGAACAGCATGAATTGTTGCCAACGCAAGTTTTTCGAGATGGGAATAATTAAGTTTCGGTCCTATGAGGCCTCAGCTTAGGTAATAGATCACGTACTCTGAAAATGAATCGTCTTCCTGAACTAAAACCATGCCTATAGTTGACTCTGCGGCAGCCAGATATAAGAAGAAATCTTTGTTATAATTAGGTGGTCGTAGCAGAGGTGCGGTTGTGAGGGCGTGTTTTAATGCGTCGAAAGAGCGTTGAGCGGCTTCGTCCCAGAAAAAGGGAACATCTTTCTTCAATAAACGCATAAATCCCTTGGTGATTTTGGCATAGTTGGCGATGAAGCGTCGTAAGAAGTTCGCCTTGCCTTGAAGACTTTGAAGTTGTAATATTGTGCGTGGGGAGGGAAACTGGAATATTACCTCCACCTTAAGAGGATCAACCATGATCCCTGTTGTTGAGATGATGAAACATAACAAACGTCCTGACGTTACGCAGAAGTTGCACTTGTTGGGATTCAAGCGAATCCTGAAGTAGCGACAGCGTTCGAAGATTATTCTGAGGTGCGTAGGATGATCCTTTCGCTTGAGAGAGCATGATGCTAAATCATCTAGATAGGCCTCGACTATATGTTTGAGGTCATGAAACACAAAATACATGGCCCGCTGGAATGTGGCTCCAGCATTTTTAAGGCCAAAAGACCCCTTACGATAGGCGAATGTACCCCACGGACAAATGAATGTCATTTTGTGTTGGTCTTTAGGTTTGATTTGGATTTGATTATATCCTGAAAAACCATCCATGAATGAAAAAGGCTTCACAACCGGCACATTCATCAATGATCTGGTCGATGAATGGTGTTGGAAAATTATCTTTTGGACATGCCTTGTTCAAATCATGGAAATCGGTACATACATGAATCGTGCCTTGTTTTTTATTGAACGGCACGGGGTTTGACACCCATTGAGTCAAATGAATAGGATAAATGAAACCTGCCTTGAGCAATTTCTCAACCTCAATATTGATGGCTGCTGCTTTCTTAGGATTGGCTGGACGAAGTTTTTGTCAAACAGGCTTGGCATCAGGATACGTTGTGATTTCATGTTCAACTATTTTTGGATCGATACCTGGCATTTCCTCATAAGACCAGGCAAAAACGTCACGGAATTCTTTAAAAAGATCCGTGAAAACCTGAATCTCTTCGGGGGAGCAATCCGCTTCGACGAAGACATTCTCCATGACACCAGGGTTTCAGGAGATATTGATAGGTATAGTTTCAGCGATAGTCGCCATATTCCCCTCAACATAAATTTCATGTGTAGCTAAGAGATTAATAGGACATCGCTGATCTCCCGTCATGGTGATAGTGAATTCTCCTACCTCGATTCGGCTTAACTCTGGGAGGAAATATGATATGTGATGAAGATCATCCCAAGGTTTGTCCGGACTAGTCATTGCTTCGATTACTGCTTCATCATAAGGCAAGACTAAGTCTAACGAATCGATGTTGGCGAGAGAACCCTGAGCCCAAATAGGCTCTAGAAGCGGATCCAACTCTTGTGAAGGAGTCGAATCAGGGTTAGCTTAAGCTTGCTGGACTAAAGAGTATGCTACTTCAGCGGCCGACAAGGGCATGGACATGCCGGGGTGCCCTGTCTCATCCATCGTGGCTGATAGGGAAGGAAGAATCCAAGGATCCTCAAAATAAGTCGTGCGGAATGACGAAACTTGAAAAATCTCAACCTTATGGTGATTAGATATAAACTTGACATCGTCATGAGGAGGTGGGTAATCAAAGGTACCCATCAAGGATGGGCACAAACCAACTCCTACGTTAACGACACCTGGTTGAGGATTATCAATCATGGGAACCTTGGATGCCCCCAAAGCTGGGTCAGGTCTAGAGAAATACAATTGATCGATGGTCATTATCCGACCCTCGTGTGGAAACAACAAGACTTGGAAAAATGTAGCAACCACCGCTTGCATAGCATAAGTCCAACTCCGACCTAACAAGAGGTTATAGTCGAGGGGAGCATCAACTACCTCTACTTCGACGCACACGGTCTTCCCTCCCAACTGCACAGGGAAAGAAGGAACGATGCCATGTGGTCAAAAAGAACGACCGTCAAACATAGTGAGGAGAGTAGGTGATGGAGACAAAGTGGGCTGGCCAATGGCCTTCCAACATGCTAATGGCATAACACATGTCGAGACGCCCTCGTCGACCACTGTGCAGAATATATTCCGTGTAAAAAATTTCATGGGATGAGCCAATACTATCTGAAACGCTACGTGGTAAGGCAGATGAGGTTTTAAGTCGGTTGTATCTAACATGATTGTACCCAGGTTACAAGTCTCAGTAGAGCCTAAAGCAGTTAACAAGGCTTTCCTCTGAGCAGGGCAACTTTGGAGGACTTCTAAAGCAGAGATAGCACAAGGGGTTTGTGATAAATCCTCCACCACAGAGTAATTCTGGGCGGCCCTTGTGTTTGGGTTGTGAGAAGCTTTCTTAAATGCACCCTTCGGAATACGCATCATTGTTTCTCCCAATGTCTTCTCGATCTGTAGAGGAAGAGATGGGAGCTCAGCTTCTTTACCCTTCTCAAAAGTGCTTGGTTTACTATAGTCGTGTGCTCTAGTTGTTATGAAAGCATCACCCTTAACCATATATACGTTCGTGGACAAGGGATTGTTTGGAGGAGGGCAGGTTTCTTGGCTGCCCCCTTCGGCACTTGTAGAGGCTTGAGTTAAATTTTGCCCATGCTGAAAGGGATTAGTCAACACTGCTTGTTGTTTCTGTGTGACAAACTTTTGGGCCTTTGCAAGTCGAGGACAAAGATGGGTCGGGTGGTCTTCCGCGCACAAGTTGCACGGATACCTCGCCTTCCATTTTTCCGTGGTGCCCTCGCCAGCATTATCAGTGGTTTTTTTATCCCCCTTACCCTTCTTTCGTTGTTTTTTATTCCCTTTAGGTTGTTGGGTGGACTTTGGGTTAGTCGAATACACAGAGTGTACTTCTGATGTTTGGGTAGGAGGAACAGCCAAAGCAGTAGTCTGGCTGGCCGCTAAGTGTTGTATAGATAACTATTGCAATTGCTTTGTCAATTTCTCAGCGGGCTTGGTTTGTGCTGAACCAACAATACCATTGGCATGTGGTCCAGCTCTTTGTCTAGTCTTATCCAGTATCGATCGTGGTGCATTCGACAGGATGTTGTATAATAAACCAGACTGAGAATAGATGAGCTCAAACTGCTGAGCCCTCATGATGGCATCTTCTTCAGAGAAAAATCTCGAAGTCGCGACGTCTTTGGATAATTGCGGGACTAAAGACTTAAGGAACCACTCAAGCAGGAATGTTGGTGGGACCGGTACTTTGATTAGACTCTTCCGGTGTCTCCACTCTCGGATATGATCAGAGATATGGTTCGTTGTTGTCTGTTCGAAATTGGCTAGCAGCTATGTGCCAGCGTCGTATCTCACCGGTAACTGGAAATGGTTAAGGAAAGCCATCGCCAGTTTGCCAAAGGAAGAGTATCTTGAGTGGTCGAGCTCGATGTACCATTTCACGGCACTCCCGATAAGAGTGAGTTGAGAAAATCGCAACTGTACGGAGTCATCTTTCAATGAGTTAGATGAACACCAAAGATGGAAGGTAGTCACATGATCACCTGGATCTTCATTAGGCTTGGCCTCGAACTTTGGAATGTCCGAAGGAAACTTCGTTGGCATAGGAGGCCAACGTGGATCGTGACAAATAGGATCATTTAACAACCTTGTCAAATCTGGCAAGTATAACGTTGCCAGGAATGGTAGTTTGGGTTGTTGCTGATGACCTAGGAAAAAGGGTCCTGGAGTTTGACTGGCACCAGGTTGCCAGGAAAAGTTTGGTTGCTAGCCTGGATTCTGGTAGAAACCATGGCCTTGACCAACATAAGGATTTTGCATCTGTGGAGACATCATCGGTTGATTTCCCATAAAGGACATAGGATGTTGGTCATTCATCGTGTGTGACAGACTTTGGGAAGGATTACCCCAAACCGGTCCTGATGGGAGAGGCATGGTAGTCTGTCCAGGGTTCCATTGACTGTGGAAAAAATTACCCCAGAACGGCATTCCAGAGGAGGGAACGGATCCTTGTCCTGAGTTCCAAGGTCCTGCTATATGTGCCCCCATCGCAGGAATAGTACCCTGCGCCGGCGTAGACTGTCCAAAAATGGGAGTGCCCCCAGACGGGAAAGCGGTGGATGCGAAAGTGTTGTTACCAAATGTCCTGTTCCAAACAAATGGTGATGAACTTACCGGCATAGTGTGCGCAGGTGTTCCTTGACTCCCGGCTCCAAATAAACTAGTGTGTGCAGGCTGCCCGGTGGACTGCTGATGCAGACCACCAAGCGAAGGGGACGAAGGAGAGATATGACCTCCAGCGTAAGGAAAAGAATTAAAAGGGATGAAAGTTCCCCCAAGTTGACCTTGCAGAGGAGCGTTGGAGCTCCTTGCCCCCAGACCCAAAGTCTGTAAAGTGGAGTGAGTGAGTGCAGGACTTGTGCCCGAACTAGGCAAATCGTATGAGAACGGAGAGCCTGGCGCACTAGGTGTGAAGGGAATGGTGGCCGCCGCCATAGACGGAATCAGACCACTGTGCGACGTAGTTTCGTTCGAGACCTTGGTGGCTCGGATCGATGACAGCAAGTTAGGAGATGCTTCTCCTATGGTAGCAACTATGGTGGGAATGGAAGAGTTCCCAGAGGAAGTAACAGCGTTTGTTTCCATAGTTGTGTGAGGCACTGACAGGTGCTCGTAAAATTGGATTAGAACAATAACCGATGGCCAGGTATCAGTGGTTGGGGTTTCAACCGAGCCAATATTGGCGGTTGATTCCTCCGGGAGTTGTTCGGGCACAATGGTTTGTAACCCGGTTGCTTCAAAAGACCCTTGTTGGTCTAGATTCCACCTCAATGGTGGCGGGGGTGACTCCAGTATAACCGGCGGCAGGCCCAAAAGCCTTCGTGACCGGCGGAGCTCGGGATCCTCCACTATGTGACAAGATCCACGACATGCTAAGGTATTCTACACGTTCAAACAGTAACACTCACTAAAAAAGAAGCCCCTAAGAGATAAGACAAGCAATCACTAAACTAGTTGGAAGAACAGTTACAACAAACAACACTAGAGCAACTTACCGGTGCAAGTGAAACTCGAACACGGAAGCACCCTCCAGGTATACTCTGCAAAGTGTGGCCTGATGTCTATCCTAGGTACCGCAGTATACCCCCGCAGTCACCTGTGTATGTTCCTAAAAATATTGGCAACTAGGTTGCCAGCACGCGAACAGTCACCAAGCGGGTACAGTCGAAAGTCGGGTAGACCACAATGAGCAGGGTATCAAGCCCGAAACCTGTCAAGGGTATCGAGAGCAAATGGTCCGGAAGAAAACTGAGGATCTCGAATGGATTTGAGACCCATGAAGCCCCGTGGAAAATGCAAACGACGAAATCCCAAAACAAGCCCTCGATATGTGTTCTCCACTAGGATTGGTCCGGCTTTGGAGGGGTTATCTCCGCTACCTTTCCGCACGCGACCTCGTGTTTATCCCCTGTGTTAGAGGGGGGTCCCGGATAACTTCCATGAAACTGGACTTCTACACTCCCTACCACGGACTCTAATGTTTGGTTTTGAATGGCCTTGGACAGTTTCCTCTCCAACCTAATCCAAGGCCCTAGACCTGAACTAGTTTGTGAACCCTACAAACAAAATGTCTAATAGTTTTTAAATTATCGTTGCTTTTAAGGATTTTCTTACGTCAAAAGGTATGGAAGTGAAACTGATGGTGTGTAAATACGAAATCAAAAACGAATGAAAAAGAAAACTGGAAACAAAATACTTTTACTAAATGCAAAATTTTCAGCAACTTTTCACAAAGAAAGATTTTTTTTTTCTTTTCGACTTTTCTAAGATTTTATGCAGCAAAAATAAAGAAATTTCGTTCGACTACAAGCTACTTATGCTCTAAATGTACTGCAAAAACTTACGAAATAAAGACTTCTCCCTAGCTAATGATTCAGAAACACACTCTTTAAACAAAGAAGAAAATGAAAAGAGCTTTTTTTTTTCTTTTTCTTTTTTTTTTTCTTTTTTTTATTTAAGTGCTAAATAAAGCAACAAAGGGAAAATACCGACAAGCACAAAACCAAGAAAAACAAATTCTGGCTTAAAGCGCAGATCACAAAGAATTAGAGCAAAGACACACAATGCAATAAAGAAAACAGAGACTCTTAAGCTTGCCTAAAAACCGTAAAGAAAAGTATTTTTTTTTTATATATTTTTCGTTCAACTATCAACTGAGAAAAAGCAGGCTAAGGGTAAGATGACCTAACCTACTTACTGTTCAACCCTAGACTCAAACACCTGAGAGGAATACTTCTCATCAAAGGAGGGGATGACTGCCCCAC
>ML800408.1:93766-117997 GCA_009831015.1 Picea engelmannii
ATTTTTTCCAAGGCAGTGTTGTCCTCATCTGCGAAGATGGAATACACTCCTAGGTCCTCCTCGATATAATTAACATTAGGTTGTGGGATGCTTTCTATGTAAGGTGAAATTATCCCCTCCCTTAGAACTATGATGTTTTTACCATTCTGAGGAATGGATAAGTGTGTCCCGTCGAGTGAGAGGTATCCACCCATCAAATCTTATCAATCTCTTCCTAAGATGATCGAGTAATTACTCACTGGGATATAAATTACCTGAATATTAAGGGTTGTCCTTATTTCAATATGCGCGCACAAAACCAAGGTCACGTCCTTGATTTCACCTATGGTCATTTTTTGTAAACTATTATAAGAGAGCATGCTTCTGGTGTTTTCATTTGTACAAGACAAGCCTATATCTTCCCTAATAATCTTCGACATTACACTCAGGCCCGAACTGTCGTCAATGAGACAACAATGGGCAATTTTGTCCATAATCTTTATAGAAACAAAAAATGGGGGGTTTTTTACAGGGTGCCTAAATTTATGTACACCTACTTTATTTACAGTTGAATCCTCTTCATCTACCTCTTCAGAGAGGTTGGCTACAATGGAAGATTTTCCTTCTAAAAAAATTTCCAGATGCTTTTTTTGCTCAGGGACGACAACCATGTCGAGGAGGGTAGCATCAGCTTTAATATTAGCCAATTGATTGAGAATGTCGTATTTGGGAGACGAAAGAGGGGAGGTAGTTCCTTGACTGTTAAGAGTCTTAGAAACCTGAATAGTAGCAGCTGGTGAGGATGAGCTTGGGCTTGAAGAAGTGCGAGGAGGATCATATTTACCTTTTGGAGCATAGGATTTTTTCTTAGTATTTATGATCATAACATCCTTTGGCTCTGCAAAGTCTTGGACAACAATAGTAGTTTCAGGTATTTTACCAAATATTTTATCTCTGGCACTCTTCTTTACCTCACACATATTGTACTCATGGTGTTCCTTGCAGAAGTTACACCAACTACGAGGCATGATGGCTTTAGGTTGAAATTTATTTTCATTAAGATTCATAAAAGGTGGTGAAGAAGAATATGAGGCCCCAGGGGTATGAGAGTGGATATTTCCTTTCCGCTCATACGCTATCATTTGATTATTCATGTATTGTACAAGATGTAAGAGGGCGGACATATTCATTTGTTTAACTGAATCTCCCTTAGGAAGACATGTTTTTCGATCTGCTATTCATACTCTAAACAATTATGCAAAGAGGAACCAAGGTTATCAATGGCCTTTTCTTCAAGCCTGTGACGGTAGGGGGAAGGTAGAGCATTATAATAATGCATGAAAGTAGCTTGTTTCTTTAGGCGAATAAGTTCGAGAATTTGGTTATATAATTTGGTGAAACGTAAGTTGAAATAATTGATAGTTTCACCATCCTTATAAGCAATATTATTGTACTCCCATAACTGCTCGGCTAGGATTTTGGACCGGCCATAGGTAGACTTGAACCAATATACTAACTCCTCCCAAGTGGAAAGAATCTTAGGAGGAAGGTCAAAGAATTTGGCCGCAACCTTCCCTTCAAGGGAATTAAAAAATAAGTGCATACAAGTCTCATTGTCATACAAACTTCAATTTTAAAAGTGTCATTGATTTCAATTTACAAGTTTCATTGATTTCAATTTTACTTCCAAGACCAAAACATTCAATGTTCCTCAATTTCATACAAACTGCTTGTTGTCTCAATAAAACAATTAATTTCCCAGAAATCTTCAATTTATAACAGTCTATGTATTATGACTTATACACATTTACAATTCAACAATAACAACATAACCATTCGAACCATAGTACTGCATATGTTAACACTTATTTCTTCTTTTTAAAATAAATAAAACATGCACGACGATCCTTGTTATCTATGCCCAACATTCATCCTTGGTAACGAACAATAATACACCCAGGATAAACAATCAACAGTCATTGATCTTTAATAAAAATCGGGCATGATTTAAAAACACACATATTCTTTTTTAAAATCATGGACAAACTTAAGAGCATGCTCAGTGAACCAATCATACACAGGCCTCTACTATATAATTGAGACAATATTGAATTGACAACCACATTCAACTCCAAAAATATAACCTTGAGCTTGATCTCCGTGTAAATTAGTATGTATAGACTTATTTTTAAAACAATCATAGTATGCACGGTGATTCCCATAAGATGTATGAAGAGAACATAACTAAATTGACACACAGGAATCTCTGTTAAACTTTTCCAGAACCATGATCGTGCTCGGTGAAACAATCACTCACACGGTGTCTTATTATCTTTAAATGCAATCGCGATCATGTTGGGATTAAACACAATAAGAGAGACCATAATTGATTAGAAGGACATCTCTCGGTTGTAGGTAACCATACTTTCCTTTCTTTTCAAACGAATTCATCACAGAGAGGAACACAGAGATTCGACCAGGAGGTGTTTCTTGAAATTAAAGATCTTGTGCCTTTATAATTTCATCAATTCATCAAACCCAAAATCTTGACAAACCCCAAGGGGTGCCTGAGGAAGATAAAAGCAAGTGAGACTCCAAGTCGGGCTCTTTAGAAATTAAATACAAAGAGACAATGAAAGTCTGATTGCCTTTAAAAACACAAGGAGAGATCATCGTATTTTATATCCTCATACCCATTTACCACCGAGTAACAACCACGGGCCACAAATAAAATATTGAAAAAGAAAAAGCAGAGAGCCATGCTCTTTTATAAAAAACATAGTCCTTCAACTTATAACTCCAAGCTCTTGACAGAACCCTATGAGAATGCTCGAGTGGAAACAAGGAAATTCGAGTTCAATAACCCAGGCACCTATAGACGCCTCTAACACTTTTGCAGAGAGGAAACAAGGGTTAATTAAATGATGATGGGTACTCGAAATCACAGAGAGACCAGGTCTCTTTCCGACACCCAGGAGGTTGAACAAATTTTGACAGTAATTGACAATGAGGCCATAAAACATAACAGTCGTCATTATAGCAGAGATGGGAGGAGCAGGTGTGAAAAATCTTCGTGAAAATAAGGTCTGAATGCAACTCACATATATTGATACATACACAGTCCTGCATTACACATTTGGGGCCAACCAAGATTGGACTTCTGGAAAGAGTTTGGTGAAATGACAGTAAATAACGAGTCATCAAAAATAGCTTGGGGCTTAGACAAAAGAAACACACCACTGTCAATTGACGCATTGCAACTTGGATAAATATTATAACAACGAATGAAAGGGAAAACGAGTTGACATCCACTGAAACACAAACTGGTGGTTAAAACCCTTCAACAATAAAACTCGGAACCCATTGCACCATTGTTACCATTTTCCATAGAGAATTGTTATAAAAAAAAAAAGTTTTCTGAGTCAATAACCAATGTGAAGACAATACCATCAATAACACCCATACTTCGCTTACACATACCAACATTTCGCAGTAATCACAGAGAACCCATAACAAAATATTTACACTCAGTCGAAAACTCAAGAAAACACAGAATCCATGCATTCTTGAGCCACCATTTGATTCATAATATAGAGATTCCATCATGGATGTAAATCTAAGAACCATACCTGTGAGAAAATCTCTTCAATGACAAACTAGTCAAGTTTTCCCCTCCCAATCCTGAAAACGTGGAGCTTCCACAACCAATAGAGCAACAATGCAACTATGCTAGGGTGACGGGCTCAAGGGAGGTTTGAAGTGACGTGCAGTAAATGAATGTCGCTTCCTTACCTAGAATTATTCAATTCCATGTACAATCCAGCCCACTAACATAACATCCACCATCAACATCAAACCATATCCAATGCATAATTCAATGGAATATCCATCGTAAACATTTGATACCATATCTATTGTATAGTGCGTCACCCGAGACATATACGTTAACCTTATGTCATAACTCCAACAATAATCATATGTTAACGTTACTATATGTGCCTCCATTCAACTTTTAATAAAAATTGCATAGTCCTTTAACCAAACACGTAGTATAATAGCTAGGTCCACCATTGTCACAAAGGTCTATACATAATCCTTTTGCCATAGCTTTAGAACTTTTCCATAGTTTTTTCCTTTTGTCTTGATCAAGCTCCTTTTTTTTTTTTTTTGCATAGATCATATATGTATTAGTAATCAATCTATGAATTAATAATAAATATTATAACATAACATAACATAGCACCTGTGAACAATATTATTCTCATGCCCATGGAATTGTTCTGTGTCGCAAGTAAATACCAATAGCATTTAGCAATAATGCCTCAACCACACATTTATCACATCAAATTAAACCAATACTGCATCATCAACTATATAGGATTGTGTAGGCAACATCATAACAGTAGCAACATATAAGTGTAACATGTCTATCTTTGTGCCTCTAGTCTACAAGGGGGTCCCACCTACTAGTATTATATTATTATCATAATTAAATAATAGCGCTTTAGAAATCCTTTGCGGGTGGAATTCATCGTTGTGATTTTAATCGTCAACACACCTCTTCCACTAGAAAGGTTTAACTAAAGACTGATAACTCCTTTTTTTCTTCTTACCGGGTCTTCTTGATCCTTCTACCGCCCATCGTCTTCCTTCTAAAAGATTATTTCTTGTATTTATTTTCTTTATGGTCCGTGGGAGCCCCAATCCCAGTATTTAAGACAAACGCATTTACAATTTCAAGAATATGTAACATACTATATATTTTTGGAAATTTCAAGAGAAGTATTTTGGGAAGAATCTTGATTGTGCTTTGTAATCCTGTTTTTCATAATATAAAGTATTTGAGGTTGATCTATCATTATCTTTATTTGAGCTGGCCATGTGTCCACTATGTTAAAGTTCTCTTATGCATGTGGAGCATCTTCTTTTTATTTCTGTGATCAAAAATCTTTATCTTAGACTATGATGGATGTGAGGAAATTTTGTTTATTTTCTTTAAATGTGCAAAATGTGTAATTCCTGGTCCTTTCTCAGGAACGCTCTTTTAAAAGAAAACACAAAAAATATTTTCCTTTTATTTGTTTTCAATTTTTTATGTTTATTTGATTACCACTATGGACTTCTGTCAAGTCCCACATTCTGAATATTTGAAAATCTCAAGAAAATCTAAAGGGGAATACCACCTCTATAAAAACACAGGAGGATTTACATCCTCGTAAGGTTGTCGTTTTGGTCCTAACGGATTCAAGTGTCAACAAGAGGCTAGTAAAGAGATTATTTTGTTACAAAGGTTTATGGAGGAATTGTGAAGAAGCAAGAGAAAAGAAGGTTGTACTGTGTCAGTGAGAGTGTCATTCATCTTGCAAAGAACTCGGCCTTCCATTCTAAGACTAAGCATATACAGCTCAGGTACCATTTCATACGATCCATCTTGGAATATGGACATTTGAAGTTGGAAAATATGCATACTAGCCAGAATCCTACAGACATGTTTAAAAAGGTAGTAACCAGGGAGAAACTAAGTTCTTGCTCAGTTTCAGTTGGCCTTCAAGCATGAAGGTGAAGATGAGAAATTTTCCAGGTCCAAGGTGGACCATAGTCCAGCAGGTATAACAACAGTGGAGTTGTTGTGATCAGTCTCCAAGTGGGAGATTGTTGGTTGTGGAGCCTGATTATATTCCTAATTCATATGCAGGTAAAAGAAATTGCAGGATACACAATTTTGCAATTCAAATATTGTAATTTTGTAGTCAATATGGACCATTCATTATAAGGTTGCATATCTAATGGTAGAAGTTATGTTAGGGTTTTTTCCCCTAGAAGGAAACCCTCTTTTATGAGGGAATTGTATTGCGGCTATGTATTATTACGAATATTGTATTTTGAGAGAGGAGACTCTGAGAGAAAGAAGAGGAAGTCACAGCGGGTGTGTTGTAGGTTGTATCCCTTCATTTCACTGAATAATAATAAGGAAGGACCTCATAATTTCTCTGGTGGATGTAGCCCACACTGGGTGAACCACGTATATTTGTGTCTCTATTGTATTGTGTATATTTTGTGTTTTATTTCCGCATTTATTTTATTTTATTGCTCTACGATCCTATTTTTCTAACATAGTGATATTGAATTTGAGAGACACAATCGGATTGTTCTCTTTTTCTTTCAATACAAGTTTTTCTAGTCTTATGTTGATGTTCCTATAGGTGCAGTTTCTGGATCCACCACGATCCGTTGATATTTTTCTACCAACATATCTTCCATCTTGAGCTTCCACAGCTCAAAAAAATTCCCATTAAATTTATCGATCTCTATTTTCGAATTTCTTTCCATTTGTTTTCACCTAAAAAATCAATATTGCATAGCTCCCTATGTAACAAGGCTTATCATAGACCTGTTCCAAACCTATAACCACAAAGGTGTCCTCCTAAATCCAATAATTTCTCTGATACCAAATGTAGATTTTAACAATGTACAATAAATTACTACAAACAGATTCTTAATAAAAACAGAAAAGACACAATGGCACACACACACACACACATTACACAGAGATTTTTACCCTGGAAACCCAAACCGGGAAAACCAACAACCTGTTTAGAGCCGCACCTCAATCTTATATTCATCATATTCATTGTTTACAATAAAATATACATATAGGATCACGCGGCATCCAAACCCTTAATCCATTGACCTGGATTATTCAACAACCCTAATTCCTTAACCGGAATTAGAAAACCATCAGCAAAAACCATGTGCCAAAAAACCGCCAAAAACAGACGCAAAAAAAATCCAAAAAACGGACCAAAAAATAAATCGCGAGGGTGCTAAGCACCCCTAGACCCCGTTTTCTCCCATATCAGTGTACATTACATGGGATCAATTTTGCAAAGAATTTAACACATACCCAACACTCCTTGTAGTAGAGCAGGTATTCATGTTGTCTGGAGAAGTATGAGGTGGCTTATAGGTTCTCTTCATGGTTCAGTTCGTTGTCAAATGTTACTTGGTCCTAAGGACAAGGGAGTGTCAAGTGTTATATCTCTATGATATATGTGAAGGGTTCAACAGTAGTACTCATCCCAATATCTTAAGGCACTAATTAAGGAGGCTCAATTGTGCTCTTAGCCATACTACTCGACTACCCAGGTACAACAGAGTGATATCCATGAGTGTTATTCTCGATGTATTATAGAAACAAGAGAGTTTATAGGTTTATCTAAAGCTACTTTTTGGTATACCTAAGGGACTTCCTTTATACTCGAGGGTACATGGAAGTGATATTTTGTATAAAAGTATTGTCTTATGTGGTACTGCTCGAAGGGGTACCAATAAGGGTTACAAGGATTTCCAACAATGTGATTCCACTTGTAATTCATGTATGTCTTTTTCCCTGCAGTTTTACCTGCTAATATCACTATGTTATTTAAAGACGTCAGAACATGTCTCTAAAAAAAATAAAAAATTAATGTGCTTGCTAACCCAAGAAAAAATTTTGACGATCACCAGAAAAAACTTATGCAAGGTAGGATTTTAGTCCAAAAAAGTAAAATGATCACAACTTATGTGTACTTCTTGGATTGGCTATTATGACCCAAATTATGAAATTTCACATCTTGTTTGTATCTATTGGCACTAGTTTGACTAAAATTTGTGCACTCTATCAAAAGATATCCAATATGAAAAATCCGTGGCCTTCTTGGAAAAAACCTTAAAATAATGCTAATTTTAAATCAATGATATCTCCACTTTTCTGACTCCATTTTGGACAAAGTTTTTTGAAATTGGGTATTTTTTTTCCAAATTCTACACAAAAAGTTTCAGAAATTGACCTAAATGCTACTGTCCTCTTTTTTCCTTCAAAAATAAAAAATAAAAAATAAAAAATAAAATCTCACTTTGTGCCTAAAAACATATCCCACTTCATGCCCAAGAAAGAGCTCTGAAACTACTTGTCATGTACTTAACTCCAAAAAATCAGAGCAATTACATAAAATGCAATGCAAAACCTAAGAACACAAGAGAAAAGAGAGATAAACGCTAAGAAAAATCTCTTTAGCAATCAAAATAGAGAGATATGTTCACTTGCCTCTTCAAGGGGGAAACCTCCAAGAGAAATGCTCCAAATGCAATAACAATTCTTGACAAAACATTACATAGCCTTCTTCTCAATATATATCTATCCATAGAGAATATTAACTACCTATGGGCCCCTTATGATGAGGGTCGACCAATTAATTTTGGTCTTATTAATAAAAATGACCATTTTTACAATGAATGACTATTAACTAACTATTTAATGGGCCTTATTCAAGGAAGGTGGCCCCATACATTAATTAAATATCAAGGGGGTTAAGGTAGGACCCTAACACCCCTGAAGAGGCAAGTGAACATAGCTCTCTATTTTATAGGGTTTATCTCTTTTTCCTCTTGTGGTCTTTGGTTTTGCAAAATATTTTATGTGATTTCTCTAAAGTTTTGGGGCTAAGTACACTATAGCCTCAAAGTTCTCTCATCCTTCTCTGAACACAGTTGGGTTGACTTTCACTCCTTAGATGAACGATGCTACTCCAACCAATTGGCCCTTAAATGCATATTTTTCATTACAGCTTCACACATCGCGGATTGATGGTTTATCCATTTCTCTTGTTCTCGTGGAATTGTGGCATTTCAACCAATGGAGAGAGGATTTGGTTGCAAAGGGGTCATGCACATAGCTCCATGAAACAATAATTAAAGGTGAGAATTTTTAGGATGTTAATTATCAACATAGTTATCGACTTGACGAGAACCCTCCAAAGTTCATTTTTTAAAGGTCACATTTAGTTGTTCTTACTCTTGTTTTGAAAAGTGGTGCTATCGGTAGCACCCTTTTTTCGGGATTAAAATTGCCACATTTTGTAACCATGGCCTTATCAACCTCATAATTTTTCCAACAAAACCTTAAAAACAACCCCCCGAATTAAAAAATGTTGCCAACAACCACACCCTTTTTTTCGTTGTCAAAATTACATCCTTAAAATCATGGCCTTAACAACATGTATCGTTGCAACCAGAACCTTAAAATCAACCCCGAAATTGAAAAGTGGTGCTCTCATTAACACCACCCCCTTTTTTTGAGGTCAAAATTGTAACTTCTTTGAAACATATGATCTTGACAATTGATACCCTTGCAACCAAAATCTTATAATCAACCCCCAAATTGAAAACAGGTGTTATCGATAGCAATGCCAACCTCCCCCCCTGTTCTAACCTCAAACCCCAACGTTTTTGTGCATAAACAAAAAAAAAACCACCCAAATTATAGGAAAATAAATAAAAATAGAGAGAAAACCCCCTAAAAGGAGGAGAAAAAATGTGGTTTATGCTGAGGGGTGTTTCCCCCCACCCAGGTTCAATTCCCGCAAGTGACATGGTTGGCTCTTAACATGAGCACGTTATCGAAAAAACCTCTGCTTTCTACAAAATTTGGTTTACTTTGGGTACCATCCTTTAAATGAAGGGAAGTACCTAGTGGGTTTCTCAGGAGTCACTCCCTCGATAATATATAACAAAACAAGGCAAAAAAACATGTTTCTCTTTTAATAAAAGGTTTTTTTTTAAACATATATTTTAGATTTAAACACACACACATAATTTTAAATAAATAAACAACAACATTCCCTACCCTTCTTTAATTAAAATTTTATTAAAAAAACGCCCAAAAAAAAAAAACATATTTAAAACCAATTTAAAGGGGTGGTAGGTGGGAAGAACCATTCTTGATCCTTAAGGAAACATAAAAGAACCTTTGAATGGGGATTGGGTAGAGCTTCAAATAACCAAGCATATCCATTAGTATTATTTCAGGGGTTAAGGATTATGGATGAAAAGCATATAAAAAAAACTAATTGTCATAGGGGACTCGGTTCTAATCTTTAATTAAACTTTTATTAAAAAAAAATGCCCAAAAAATAAATTTAAAAAAAAAAACATATTTAAAACCAATTTAAAGGGGTGGCAAGTGGGAAGGACCATTCTCGATCCTTAAGGAAACACAAAAAACACCTTTGAATGGGGATTGGGTAGAGTTTCAAATAGCCAAGCATATCCATTAGTATTGTTTCAGGGGTTAAGTATTATGGATGAAAAACGTATCAAAAAACTAATTGTCATAGAGGACTTCGTTCTAATCATCGAGCTGAAGCCAAAAGCCTCCTCTCTAAGTGATGGAAATTTAATAAGGACTATCAAGAGAATTGAAGAGGAATTCATCCAGTCTGAAAGTGTTTAGTTCTTCCACATCCTCGGGCCAACCACCAAGCAGACCATCTAGCCAACAAGGTAACCCTTCTGGAATGAGGCAATTTTAAATTAAAAAATGGGTAGGTATTTTACCCGATTCCCTAAGTATTAAACCATAGTAATGAAATGTTCTTGCGTGATAAACAACAAGCACATAAACACACATGGGGTGGTTAATTACCATACACGGTGACCAAGGAAATTTCAATCCTCGGTACCCTCACACATTCAGAGGTTACTACGGTTCAGGCACATCAATTGCTTTAGAGGTTTAATCTTCTTGCGAGTGTGATAATGGCTCTTACGCAAAAAAAATTTTGAGGATTTGTGGTGTTTTTTTAGTCTGCAGTTCCTGGTTCTATTTCGACCTAGTTCAAATTGGGGCCCTGAATTAGAATTTTTATTTTATTTTTTTATCTTTGTGGTATCTTGGCCCTGATAATTTGTTGGATTTATGCTATGTTGTCCCTAGTTCACGATAATTTGGTGGCTATGTGTCTGGCTCTCAGTGTGGGGCTCTGATTTTTGTTGTCTTGGTAGCTCGGATCCATGTGGTCCGGGTCACATTGGTCAACGTGGTTCAGACTCTTCAGTTGCTAATTTATGTGGCTTCTCTGAGATATATTGCATGGTTTCTCTACTTTGGCGATGTTTATTACTCCAAAATCCTATTGTTCCTTTCAAATTGAATTTTATGAAGATAATCATTCTATGCTCCTACGTTTATGAGGGAATGTTGGTCTATGAAGCTAGGATTTCTAGTCTTAGTGTTGTGAGTAGAGACAAAGGGTCCATTCAAGTTTTATGTCAAAATATCAAAATGGATCATAGGAATTTTCGGAAATTCCCATTGTGTGAAACTGTTGAAATCCATAGAGTTTTATGAAGACAAAAGGATAATAACTAGTAGAATGCACTCAAAAGAAGAAACTAGAAATTTTGATGTTTCCTTCATAATGGAAACCTTACATAGTTAAAGGAGACAAATTGAGGACCTTCAAGTTGAATGCATTTCTCTCTGACATATGATTGTGGAAGTGGTAAGAAACAAGACTTCGACGAATTCAAATGCTAGGTTGTCGATTGGGTCTATAGTGGAGGAGGTTAAAGAAGAGGAGGCAATACAATGACAATAAAGGGATGTGGAAATGTTGAATGTGGACCCAAACTTCATGACCAGTGTAGAGACCCAGGAGAAATCTTACAATGATTTATTTAATAATAATGTATAATGTTTTTTAAATTTTTCTTGATATTAGGAGTATTTGTCGGAATTTATATTTGTAGTAGTTTTCATAAATCCTCTACGAAAAATTGTTTTGTTTTCATAGATAATATGTCTCAAATTTTGGACAATTCTCAAAATGTTTTGTTAAATAGTTACCTCTTATATGTATTATTATGCTGACAAGTGAAAATGTGTGTGTGTGTGTGTGTGTGTGTGTGTGTGTGTGTTCTTGTTAAAAAAAATTCTAAACAAAAAAGAATTGAAAAAAAAAAAACTATTTAAAATGCAATTTTTAAAAAATTGAAAATACACACATAAAACTCGGGAAAAAAATTAAATAACAATTGAAAGAAAAAATAAATAAATAAATAAGACCCATTTGGTGGGGGTGATTCCAATACCACCCATCGAACGAGCTTGAATTTACTGGGTGTCTATCTAGGTCCATGTTGATCCATAGTACGTTTGTTGATACTCTCAACCTCACCTTGATGATTATTGTTTTAGATGGTGTGGGTGGAAATATACAACAACCTTAGCTATCTATTTTTCTTCTTTTTACTTTTAAATCCATGATTTCTTCGAGTGTTTCTCTATAGATTCTTCTTCACTTTTATGCCCTTATTGGGTGTCTCCTTCAAGTGCTTTTATAAACTCTTCTTTGAATTTAGAATCAAACTTTTTATTTGAAATATTAGTAGTGACTACAATTAGTTTCTTTGCAATGACTTCTTCATGTGCCACCTTGTCCCTTCTTGTTTAATAAGAGAAATATATTGTGGTGTGATTTTCCTTTTTTTGTACCAAAGTTTCATAATCTCTTTTGCACATTAATATTAACTACACCGAGTCCATCCAAGGATATCCAAAAATAATATCCATGTTATCCATATTTATAACATGAAAATATGAATTCAAAACATATTTATCCATAGTAATCTTTCAAATCTTTAAAAATTTGAACATTCACACCCTCAACTTATGTGCCTTGAACTGTTGATTTTTTTTTAATAAGCTAGGCTTAAGCATGAAGTTCATTCCATTTTAGAATTTTACTTAAACGATAGACAATTTGTTGCAGCAACCAAGAACACAAGAAGTATCTTGAGAAACCCTTCTCAACAAGGGAAAAAAAACCATCCAAATCCTTTGATATATTCTTCAAGAGAAAGACCTTCACCACCCAGAAAACCTATCACACAAGAGGGTGCTTTAGAACCCTAGAATACTAGTGCCCAAGAGAGGTGTGCAATTTTCCCAAGAAGATGTACTTGCTGAAATTTCCAAACACACACACAAGATGTGTTTCCTCAATGGGGAATTTACCTTTACTTATATTATACTTGACCTGTCAAAAAAAGTGTCTATTGGCACAACAGGGCCGACCTCTCTATCTCATAATATAATTAATATTAACCTGATTAATTATCTTTTACATTAATTATTAATTACATTAAGGTGGGGCCGACATGTACCCTTTACATTACAATTAGGGTTACAAGTAGGTCTGACTCTTGAACAATATAGCAAGGGATATCATACACCCACTAGTGCTCAGCCACTAGGGGCACATCAATAGGGATGTCCATATCTCTAGCTCATTGCATTACACATAAGAACCACTTCTCACTAGTGCTCAGCCACTAGGATCACGTTCACCTATGCTCGTCCACAGGCACATCCACTCAACAATTCTTCTTTCCCACTACATTACATAGGATATTCATCTAGATTTTCTCATCAACTCTCTACTCATAGGAGGCTAATACATCATCTTCATCTCTGTCTCGTGACGATGCACCCATCACTTTGGGATTTCACACGTTCACCTTGTGCTCAGCCATAGGCACGTCCAACTCTACAGATCTCCTTTCTCACTACGTTACACAAGATAATCATTTGGAGTTATTCTCAACTCTCTATAAGGAGAAGGCCATCTCTACGTTCCAGCTCTGTCTCAAATAGGAACCACACACCCCTCTCAGGGGATTTCTCTCAGGTTTGTGTCCTAGAGAATGTCTCATGTAGCTGCAATCATCAACACTCCCTCTCAGCTAGGGAGGCATTCTTCATCATGCCAAGTCTCACACGGATGTACTTTGAACTTTTTCTTGGTTGTAGTTATCAACACTCCCTCTCAACTAGGGAGGTATCCTTCCCCAAGCTAATTTGGTGAATATGTCTGCAATCTTCTCATCTGTAGGAAGGTATTACATGTGTACTATTTTCCTCTACATCATGTCTCTGATATAATGATATTTTATCTCAATGTGTTTCGATCTATCATGAAACGTTGGGTTCTCAAAGAGATTTACACACAGCTCTGGTTATCATCATAGGATCCATCTCATGATCAATTAAATATGTTAGAAGCTTGTGAATCCATATTGTTTCGCACACTCGATGCTACATACTTTGCTTCTGTGGTACTCAAGGCCACAGAGTTTTGTTTCTTGTTGCATTAGGAAACCATGGCAAAATTCACGGTAGGACAACAATCGGATGTGCTCTTCCGGTCCACTGTACTCTATGTTCATTATGCATATCCTTGCAAACTCAAGTCTATATTGGAGACATATCACATGCCATATTTAATTGTACCTCATAGATATCTCAATACATGTTTCGTTGTTTTCCAGTGAGTCTGTCTCGGCTGACTCATGGAATGACTAAGTACATTCACTGCATAGCATGAATCAAGTATGGTGTTAACCAGATACATCATTGATCCAATCAGTTGTGGATCAATCTTGTTTGAATCATCATCATTCATTTTCTTCGAATCCATCACTTTGGATTTTCATTATGTCATACTAAACTACTTTAATATTTCCACTGTATATTTTCCTTGACTCGGGAAAATCTCGTCGGTCCTCTGTCATACTTCTTTTCCCAAGAAGTAGTGCATCATACTCATATCCTTCATCTCGAAATCAAAAGTCGAAGCTTACTTTTATCCAAAAACAAGGCTTTCTGAATAAGTCATCAAAATCAGGCTCTCATCACCAACACTGTAATAATATAGGTTTGGATCAGCAATACTCTTGTTGAAACCCAAACTCATCAATAATACATCAGATATAGTTTCCAACTCATGGATGGTAGTACGGATGGAAGTGTATCGGAATTAATGGATCAAGTGTCTCATCATAGAAAACTCCCTCTGTTTGTGAGAATCCTTTGGCTATATATATCGCTTTGTATTTCTCGACACTTCCATAAACTGCATGTTTGATCTTATAGATCTACTTGGAAGTTGCCACAGACTTCCCCTCTGGTCTCCGAACAATATTTTGAACATCATTCTTTTAAGATATACTAGTATTTTTTTGTTATGGAATCTTGCCATACATGTTCTCATGTTGCTTATCCAATACAAGGAGGCTCAAAATCAATGAAGTGGCTCATGACTGAAGGATATCTTTAAAATCTCTTTTGCTTTCTCGAGATGTGCCTTGAGGGGCTTGTATGTTCTTTTGTCTCCTGTAGAGTGAGCCTAGGCAGGCCTTTTATGCCCTACTGCAATATCTCTGGACATATCAATTGGAGAAACTGGATTAGCTGGAATAATGTATGTCTCCCTCTGAAATGTTGAAAGGGGAGAAAGTATTGTCTCACTATCAATCTCCATATGAGATTCTTTGGATCTTTGAAAAGGATATCTCTTCTTCAAGCACAACATATCTCCTTGTCTCAATCTTTCTCTGACCAAGGATGTATATCTAGAATGTCTTTGAAGATTCATTGTTTATCCCACAAGTGTATCTTTTCTCCCTGAAGGGTCTATCTTGGACTTCCTCTCTTTGGGTACATGAAAATACATTGGGCACCCAAATATATTGAAGTGTTCAATCTCAGGCTTCACTCAGGTGAAGGTTTCTTTGAGAGTTATGTTTTTCAAAGTCTGGTGAAGACTCTTGTTCTGAACATATACTGTGTCATGCATTTTTATGCCCATGGAATCATAGAAATATTCTGATCATGCATTATTGCATTGTTTGTCTCAATGATGGTTCTATTCTTCCTCTTTCTCAAATAGTTTTGACTCCCTCTTATTCAACTGACTCCCTCTTAAGGATAAGCATATTCCTTTGTTCTTAATCTATCTGAAACAAGAAAAAAAGAGGAACCAAAACAAGAATATCTCCTAAAGGAGAATAATGAGCACATCTCTAGAATCAAAACAATTTAAGGATTGTTGTCACAGCTACAACATGTAGAAAAATTTACAAATATAGGTTAGAGGAATGACAATTACAACAATCAAACCTAGAGTCTTCACTTCCAGTGTGTTGTTCCTCTGAATGCACTGAGATCCCTCTGGATCCAAGACTTCAGCAAAAGGTTCCTTTGTCCTGCAATTACCCTCATGGCAATGATACAAATAATATATATACAAGTGCATACCTGAGGGTGTTGATATGATTTCTCCAATAGCACATCGTTGATATTTGTCCTATGACATCTTCATGAAGGAGGTGGTCACAGTGACACCTTTTTGTATTACCCAAAATAAGTCTTCCTTTGAATTCTTGTCTTCCAATAACTTGAAGTTGCTTGATCCATCAAGCTTATCTTCCATCATAGTTTTGTTCATCATAATTTTAGATTATTCACAACCCTTTGTCAACTAGGCTAGAAAACCTAACGGCTAGGCTAAGCTAGCACTTTTAGGTTTTCTTGGACTTACGATTTCCAACAATAAGCCTTTGAAATATAGGATAACACTGGTGAGTTGAAGAGCTCCTTCAATGAGTTGCAGAAACCCTCATACTGAAATTTCTGCATAAATTAGTGAAACCCTAGAAACCTTAGGGCCAAAATTTCAAAATGCTCAGAATTTCAATCTGAAGCTTGTTGGAGGTGCATTGAAGGAGTTCGTACACTCCTATGGTATTTTTATCCCCAACGTCCAAGTGTCAAGTGTTGAAACCTCTTAGAAAGGTAGGTCATACGAAATTTATGGAAACCCTAGGAGGGTCGTACGGTTTTGCAGGAGAGAGAAGATGGCTGAAAATTGCTTATGCAATGGGTTCTTCAAGACCTATGCTCTGATACCATGTTGATTTTTTTTAATAAGTTAGGCTTAAGAATGAAGTTCATTCCATTTTAGCATTTTACTTAAACCATAGACAATTTGTTGGAGGAACCAAGATCACAAGAAGAAACACCATGCACAAGAACACAAGTATCCTGGGAAACCCTTCTCAACAAGGGAAGAAAACCCAGCCAAATACTTTTCTATATTCTTCAAGAGAAAGACCTTCACCACCAATAAAACCTAGCACACAAGAGTGTGCTTGCAAACCCTAGAAGACTAGCGCCCAAGAGAGGTGCGCACTTTTCCCAAGAAGATGTACTTTCTGAAATTTCCAAGCACACACACACAAGATGTGTTTCCTCAATGGGGAATTTACCTTTACTTATATTAGACTTGACCTGTCAACAGAAGTGTCTATTGGCACAATAGGGCCGACCTCTCTATCTCATAATATAATTAATATTAACCAAATTAATTATCTTTTACATTAATTATCAATTACATTAAGGTGGGGCCGACCTGTACCCTTTACATTACAATTAGGGTTACATGCAGGTCTGACTCTTGAACAATATAGCAACGGATATCATACACACACTAATTCTCATCCACTAGGGGCACATCCATAGGGATGTCCATATCTCTAGCTCACTACATTACACAGAAGAACCACTTCTCAGTAGTGCTCAGCCACTAGGATCACGTTCACTTGTGCTCGTCCACAGGCACGTCCACTCAACAGATCTTCTTTCCCACTGCATTACATAGGAGAGTCATCTGAATTTTCTCATCAACTCTCTCCTCAGAGGAGGCTAATACAGCATCTTCATCTCTGTCTCATGACGATGCACCCAGTGCTTTTGGATTTCACATGTTCACTTTGTGCTCAGCCACAGGAACGTCCAACTCTACAGATCTCATTTCTCATTGCATTACACAGGAATCATCTGGAGTTCTTCTCAACTCTCTGTAAGGAGGAGGCCATCTCTATGTTCCAGCTTCTCAGATAAGAACCACACACCGCTCTCAGGGGATTTCTCTCAGGTTTGTGTCATGGAGAATGTCTCACGTAGTTGCAATCATCAACATGAACAAGCTTTGCAGATACTTGCAATATGTTTCCAAGCGAACATTAATGAAATTATGTTTATCAATATAGTTGGTAGAAATAATGACCTTCTCCAACTGAATATATCCATAAATATATGATACGGAGTTTGCACCTACAAATAAACGCTTTGTGATTTCATTATCCTTCTTCACGACATGAGACCACATGTCTAAAAATAATTTATCATATTATTCATTGAAAGTTCCTTTACCTTTTCATAGTTAATTCCATATGAGCCCACCATATGACAACGTCATCCATTATATTCCTGTATAAAAATATTATCCATGTGGTTGGGACTTGTTTCTTATAATCATTTATGTATTCCTCATTACTAAAACCATCAAATTATCCTATAAAATACTTAATCCTTGTTATAACCCAAAAATAGAACCGAGGTTTTGAAAAAATAACTCACTTTTCAATGGAGCTCATGTGTGCGAATACGATTTTGAAGGGGAAATTTTGAAATAATCATAACTCCCTCAATATTGATTGGATTCTATATTATGACCACAATTATGAAATTTCAAAGCTGCTCTACATCTATTGACATTTATATGGAAACAATCTAATCACTATGTCAAAATATATATGCTCTACAATACCCATGGGCATCATTGAGAAAATCTAAAATAATTGATTTTAAATCAACAATATCTTTGCTTTTCGAACTCCATTTTTAAGCATTTTTTTTAAATTATGTTTTTTTTTAGAGGAATTCAAATATGTCCTTGGTTTCTTTAGATTTTACACAGAAAACTACATAAATAGATATGAATGTCAACACCTTTCATTTTCCCTTAGAATCTACAAAAAGAAAAAGAAATATTCCACGTTATTGCTCAATCAAGAACTCTAATACCACTTGTAGTCAACCTTGATAGATAAAAGACAAAAAAAAATAAACCCTTAACTTGAAAATACCCAAATACATCCACATGAGAATAAACACAAAAATATAAAATAGAACCCTTAAAGTAGGGTAACACCATCAGATACTCAATATGGAAGGCATCACTCCACAAGCCATGCTTGCTCAACTCCAACATATCTCAATATAATGATACTCATGTATATATATACTTTCTCATGAATATGTTGACTCAAATTTTCATCACATATATAAAAAGCTCGCAAATTATTGTGAAGCCTATGATTATGATTACTAAATAACTAATATGTGGGGTCCCATTATTAAGAAAAATTCAAATACATTTATTTTCAACCATTTCTCAGTACTTATGCACTTATATTTCAGAGATGGGATCATTAGAATGTTATACTACTATGAATAACCTGAGTGTGTTGATATAAGTTTGTTTTGATTACGTTTCATGTTTGCTTGATGATCAAAGAAATCCAAGTTATGTCACAAAAGCAAAAGAGTTTAGAGTTATCTTACTCATGCAACTGAAACAAATAAATGAAAGTGTTACATTGCATATGTTTTCTCATGCATTAAAAGTAATCATGCCATTGTTGTCATGGCACACTTCTCATAAGTTTTATGGTTAAAATATTTAAAGTCCCTGGGAAGTAAATTTATGTTTGAACTAAATGCAAGGTTTTAAATGGTGGATATAAAGCTCATGGTTTCCATGCAAAATTATATGTTATAAGTTTGGGTTGATGGTAAGGTTGCATATGGCACATAGTTGAAGTTTTAAAGGGTGGTAGGAATGTAATCATTGCATACTTTGATTGAGCCATGCGATATGATGGTCACAGAATCCAATGCAGTTTTTTACAATGATGGTAATATTAGCATGAGGATTGTGTTAGTTATATGCTTTGACAATGCAAGATTTTTATCATTGAAGTGTTAATGTGGCATGTGTTGATGTTCGCCCGGCTTAGGGTTTGAATTTTTGATTGGTTATGGAATTTGGCATAGGCGAACTATGGTTGATGTGGCACATAGGTTTCCTGACTTTTGTTTGTGGTGAATAGTGGAGTTGGTCATGCATTGAATTAGACGGGACGTGAGCATTAACTCCACAGTCCCAAGCTTGTCACCTTGCTATTTTGTGGGTTTTTGAGTTTTCATTTCATTTTTTGATTGTGGAGAGAGCTTAACATTGTAGTTGTTGAGAAACCCTTGTTTTCGGCGGTTGTTGTAATTGTTTTGGGCTCTTGGCATTGTTGTAAAATCGCATTGTTCGCAGCTAGTTTTACAACTTTTACACTATTTGTATTTATGTTGGTTAAGTTTGGCTCTCTTTTTCATGTTGTGTACATTAAAATGTTTTTTCTCTCCCTCTCTGTCACTTCTTGAAGAAAAATGAAAGGGAATGTATATTGGTTAAAAGAATTGGTTGAAGACACTTGTTTTGCATATTCATACTACCATTTTCCATTAATTCTTGACAGATTCAATGATAAAATACAAATTGAATCTTGGGTTTTGTTGTTCATTTGTATATAAGAAATACTCAGCCTAAGAGGTGATTTATTCCTATTGTTCGTATTCTCTTTGTTGAATTTATGAAGAATGAAACTGGCCCAGTTTGGTTTAAGGAGTAAATGATATGGTTTTTTTTAAAACAAAGGCAAAATAAATCTTGTATATATCTTCGGGTTAAACCCAGAAGATGGAATATTAGTCACGGACATCGTTACGAGACCCTAGCAACATGGTCTGTGTTATTACTTTCTTCCTTCAGCATAAATGTTTTGAGTTGCAAATAAATTGGGATATGTTTCTTTGGGTTTTTCATATTACAAGTTATGTTCCACAACAGAACTTGAACCCAAGTCTTCTCATTAGCCTATATGACTATCTTTCAAGGTTTGAATTCAAGAAAAAAAAAATTAATATGAGTCCTTTTTGTGATATAGCTCAACCCTCATGTCAACCTTGGCTATACA
This sequence comes from Picea engelmannii, assembly GCA_009831015.1. Classification (NCBI taxonomy): domain Eukaryota; kingdom Viridiplantae; phylum Streptophyta; class Pinopsida; order Pinales; family Pinaceae; genus Picea; species Picea engelmannii. The sequence goes on from ML800408.1 coordinate 114,278, forward strand.
TGTAGGTGTTGTTTCAATCAATGATAGAATGGGTTAAGTTAAGTGCCTAATTCACACCCATTGATAAAACCAGGTCATGTGTTGTTATGTTGGCTGGAAATTTAACGTTTTGATTGAATATTTTCTATCAAAGGGAAAGAATACAAACTTGTTCTTGATAAGGCTGGGAAACTCCATGCTTTTATTATAAAAAATTCCAAGCCACTTGTTAAGGTATAAGCTATTATTAGAGTTCTTTGCATTTCAATAGATAACAATAGCATAAGATAGGATCACTGAGAAATACACAATCACAAGAGACACATCATTTATCCTGGTAAACCCTCATGGGGGATAAAACCCAGCAAAACTTCCTTATTATAGATAGCCAATACAATGCCAAGAGATAACTCAAACAAATACAAAAAGTCCTCTCCCAAGAATGTGCCTCTCTCTCTCTTCTCCAACTGCAGCTCCAAAACTTGCTCCTCAATGAACAAGTGAGTTTATGTCTAAATGAGGCACTAACCTCCTTATTTATACAACTATGGCATGTGTGGAGGTGTCTTTTCACTGGAAGGGCCGACTTCTCAATCTGGGTGGTTATAACCACCTTTAATATATTTTGGGGCCTCTTTAATATATTCTGGGGCCAACTTATTATTATCCCTATTACAATTATGTTTTGACCAATCCGCAAAAGGGGATTTGGTCTTTTACAATAGCCGACATGATCAATCCGCAATAGGGGATTGATCTAATGAATAATATAACAATAATAATTAGAATACACTTTGCAGTTACATTATTTCAACACTCCCTCTTAACAAGAAGGGTATTCTATAACAGCATCAAGCAAGAGAGAGGATAGAATCATCAACAGCATCTGGTGGGTGAGAGGATAGCATCATCAATATCATCTTGGAACACTGACTGGCGTATCTATAAATCATTGGAAGTTTTTCTCATCATCAACACAGCACAGAGGCTGGAGCATCATCAACACAGCATGGAGCTGGAGTAGCATCATCATCCTCATCGGTATGAGGCTAAGGTAACATCATCATCATCTTAAGCATTAAAGATGAAATAATATCATCATCTTCATCTTCAGCAAGGACTCAGGAGCTGAAGTGGCATCATCATCATCATCTTCAGCAAGAGGCTGAAGTGGCATCATCATCATCATCTTCAGCAAGAGGTTGAAGTGGCATCATCATCATCATCTTTAGCAAGAGGTTGAAGTGGCATCATCATCATCATCTTCATCAAGAGGCTGAAGTGGCATCATCATCATCAACTGCATCGACATGGATTAGTATAACACTAATACATCCTCATCATCAATAAAATCACAAGGCTGGTACAACATCAAAAGAAGCAATATCACAGCATAAAGGCTGGCAACACAGCATCACAGCATGACGCTGGAAACACATCATCACAGCACGAGGTTGGAAACACATCACAGCAATTAAGATGGCACATCATCACAGCAATTAAGTTGGCACATCATCACAGCAATTAAGCTAGCACACCACACAGCAATTAAGATGGAAAACACCACACATCAATTAAACTGGAAAACACCACACAGCAATTAAGCTGGAAACACCACAGAGATTAAGCTGGAATCATAACACAGCAATTAAGCTAGAATCATAATACTAGACTGGCTTTATGTCACATCGATTAAGCTGGAAGCATGGTACTAGGCTGGCTTTACGTCACAGCAGTTTAGATGGAAGCACAGTACTCGGGTTTTTTTTCGTCACAGCAATTAAGCTGGAAGCACAATACTCGGCTTGCTTTTTGTCACAGCAATTAAGATGGAAGCACAATACTCGGCTTGCTTTTTGTCATAGCAATTAAGCTGGAAGCACGATACTTAGCTTGCTTTTCGTCACAACAATTAAGCTGGAAGCACGGTACTAGATTGTCTTTACGTCACAACAATTAAGTTGGAAGCACAGTGCTAGGAATATATCAACACAGCAACTAGACTGGCTTTCGTCACAATGATTAAGCTGGAAGCACAGTACTAGGCATATATCAACACAACAATCTAGTCTGGCTTCACGTCTCAGCAATTAAACTGGAAGCACGGCACTAGGCATATCTCAACACAACACTACTCCCCCTTTCGAGGGAGGTCCTTTAGGACTATACCAAGCTTATCTTGAAAGTGCTCAAACTTTACACGAGATAGAGGCTTGGTCAACACATCGGCAACTTGTTCATCCGTGCTAATATATTAGAGATTTATGGCTCCTCTCTGCACCATGTCACGGATGTAATGATATCGGATCTCTATGTGCTTCGACTTGTCATGAAATATAGGATTCTTTGTCATCTTTATGCAGCTCTGGTTGTCACATAGGATTGTGGTTGCTTCCATCTCTAGGTCAAATAGACCAGTCAACAACTTTCGAAGCCATATAGCTTCGCAGCTGGCATAATACACAGCAATGTATTCTACTTCCGTTGTACTGAGAGCAATGTTGGATTGCTTCCTACTCTGCCATGAGATCATGGCTGATCCCAAACTGAAATAACATCTTGAAGTGCTCTTTTTGTCAGAGACACTTCCAGCCCAATTTGAATCAGTGTATCCACTCAATGTGAAATCATGATCTCCATCATAACTGAGACCACAATATAATGTACCTTTAAGGGACCTCATCACATGTTTTGCAGCAACTAGGTGAACATGACTGGGTTCTACCAGAAACTGACTCAAGGTGTTCAAGACAAAACAGATATCTAGTATGGTGTTCGTCAGGTACATCAGTGATCCAATGATTTGTCTATACAGCGTGGCATCAATCAATTCTGACGAAATGTCGACCAGTAGCTTCGGCTTCGTTTCCATGGGTGTATTCATGGACTTGCACTCTAACATGTCGAATCTCTTCAGAATTTTGACTGCATACTTCCCTTGGTTAAGGAAGATCCTCTCTGGACTCTACCATAACTCAAGACCTAAGAAATAATGCATTAGGCCAAGGTATTTCATCTCGAGCTTCTTCTTACATTCGGTGATGATATTTTCTTCTCCAGTTAAGAATAAGTCATCCACATATAGCAACAATATTACCAGCTTATCATTCATAACCTTGAAGTAGAGGTTAGAATCTTCTTTACTCTTGGTAAAGCCTAAGCTCGTCATAAAACTATCTATCCTACCATACCAAGCTCTAGGAGCTTGCTTCAATCCGTACAGAGCCTTCTTCAATTTGCAGACATGAGACTTCCTGACTTCAACTTCAAATCCTTTAGGTTTCTCTATATATACTTCTTCTTCGATGACACCATTTAGGAAAGTTGTCTTTACATCCATCTGGTGTAACTTCCACTTCATCTTAGCTGCAAGGGCTATGATGGTTCTGATTGAAGTGTATTTGGCTACAGGAGTGAATGTCTCTTCATAGTCAATGCCTTCCTTTTGATAAAAGACATGAGTGATAAATCTTACTTTATGCTTCTCAATACTTCCAACAGCATCATGTTTTATTTTGAAGAGCCATTTGGAAGATACCACATCCTTGATATTCGGTCTAGGAACTATTTCCTATACATCATTCTTTATTATGGATTGGTATTCTTTTGTCCTGGCATCTGCCCATTCTTTCTTCTGAATGGCTTCTTCATGTTAAATTTGGCAGCATCGACAGTCATTCTCTAATGAGAGGCCATATGGACCACCCTGAGGCTAGCCAGAGAGATTTGGAGAATCAACCA
>ML800408.1:155100-168518 GCA_009831015.1 Picea engelmannii
AATGGACCTATTCCATTATTACGGCCACATTTCATTAATTATCCCCATTGGGTACCTTCCTAGGTGCCCTATATTATCCTCCTTAAGTACCTCCCTAGATACATTTCAATGTCAAGGAGGTCGATCAACCCTTTGATGAGGGGGTTCGAGAGGAAACCCCAAGTCGCACAAATTTAAAATCTATAATATCATATCATGGATCTCTACCTGCTACTTGCTACCCCTATTGGACGAGACAATTGAAAAATAAGATGTGATTCCCCTAAAAATCTCTGAAGCAAAACATGTATAGTTGAGATCTCTGTATGAATACTTCCTTCATGATAAAAGCAAGGCATCTTTGGTCAAAGTAACAAAAGAATGGAAAGGGAAGTCTAGTTGAGGTAAGACATTAGTATCTTCCTCTGATCTCATAGTAGATAAGGAATCTAAAAATGAGGTGCTCCACCATCCCTAACTTTTGTAAGTGGCATCATTGGCAAACCATGTCTGACTAGGAAATGTGGTGATCTATCTCGATCTAGAGTCTACGAGAGCCCACTAGAAACTAACCAAGAGCAATCCTAAATGCATGCATCCAATCTCAGCATATATGGAGGTTGAACAATGAGACCATCCCTTGACTCCAAAAAGTGCTCAAGGGAGATCGTCTTTGATCCAAGAATATCTAGAGGCATAATACAAGTAACCTAGATATACTACTTGTAAATGTCCTCTCTAATCACTCGATTCAAATCCTACTCAGAGAACAATAGGTGACCTAGTGTATATAGGGTGTCCATGAAAGGGGGGGCACAATATAAGAGAGATGGTCAAAAACTTTAAGTCACTAAGACATCTAGGACATAGCATCACACACACCCTCGGGGGGCAGTTGAAGCAATGGCCTTGGAAGAACAAACAAGGTAGAGTTCCCCCATATCCAAACCCTATGAAAGAGAGCAATCAAAAGATGGCCTTGACATAATAAGGTTGGGCCCTGAACTCTACATGAATAATGTGTTGAGTGATAGTTTGTGCACATCAAATGATGTGCTTGAGGAGAATTTGGATACACGGTCTTAGCCCAATCACCCTAAAGCAAACAAGATCCCTATATCTCATAACTATATAGTATTGTGGCATTGATGATTTTGTCCTAGAAGTGCATCATGTACAAGATACACTGAGAATGGTTATCCCTTGTATCCCTTATTGAGTCAAGGTCGAAGGACATTTTGCAAGATGAAAGTAGAAACAACACTCATGCACTAAACCCCCAAGTATGTGCAAGTTGTAGAGATCTCAAACTCTTCACCCCAAAAGCAGAGGATAATCAAATAAAACACACTTCAACACGTTGAAGATCATAATGTTGGTTTTGCATAGGTTAACCATCAATTGTCTAAGGTCACAAACGTTGGATAAACCATAAATTTGTTTGTAGGCCCTCAAACAAGTAGGCTAGAAGGATTAAATATTAGCAAAGAGAAGTTGAGATATCAACCCCTAGTTTAGAAGACATCTATCATTGGTGTATATATGCTCCTGGACAAAAGACTAGCACACAATATAATCCCAAAGAGGATCAATGAGAGGGGACACCCCTACTTAACCCCAATGATGCTCTAAATGAAATCCAAAATGTCGTGTAATGTACAAAGACAACTAAGAACTAAATCATAATCTCATGATACAAAAGAGTCTAAAATGCCAATGTCACGGAGCCTCTGCAGAAAGGCCTCTCTCGAGACCGTGACAAACACTTTCCAAAAGTCCACAAAGCCTCAAAAGACTTTCAAAGAGCAATGGCAAGCCTCAACAATGGAACTGAGTGTGAAAATATGGTCAATGGTTTGGTACTCCAAGGAGCACTCTGAAAACTAATCCCAAAATGAGACAATCTCACCGATTGTAGTTAAAAGTGCAGCTGCAATTCTCAAACAATAGAGGTGAGAATTTCATTGTCTCGCTAATGTGGACATGTATAGGGGGATTAGATGCACATTTGTTCCTCCAATATACCAACACTTGGACAAGTAATGATTCAAGAATTCAAATAAACTTAACCACAAAATCAGGCATGATAAATATTATTTGTAAAATGCAAGTAAAAACAAGATTGGTTGAACTACTCGCATTCTTTAAAGCATTTTTCCATTCACAGCTCCGGGAAACATGCAAGTCCACAACAATTTGTCTAGCCTTCTACTAGAATCATAAATAAACGAAGTAATTGGCAAATGCCAAATCAAAGCATGACATATGCCTTGTAATCATTGTGCAGTGCATAGTTGGTGTGCTAATTGAAAACAGCTTTCCACAAAAGAACTAAAAAGATATGCTTCCTTGATAGATGAATTTGGACACTAGAAACTATTATTCATCCTAAAAAAACAAGCATAGAATACTGATATAATCTTCCATCCATGTTGGTGTGATAGCATCCTACCTCACTCTGGTACTAAGAACGCCAACAGTTCCATTGTCATGCCATGTAAGCCCTCTTTGTTTGTGGTTGTTATCTATGCAATGTCCATAATACTTGCAAGTCTTACTACCACAGTCAATTAGGATTTCATTTCACATTAATATTCTCTCAAAAATTATTTATTGTAGTAATTTCAATGAAATATCTTTTGTGCCTATTTTTCTCTTATCACCATTTCTAGGGCTTACAATTATCTTAGAGAATGGATTTGGAAATGTGTAGTGTATCTTCTGGCCACATTGCCAACATTCAGAGATCTGATCAAACCCAGAAATCATGTTTGTTGCAATGGCTTTGATTGTAAGCTTGCATGGACAACCACTTCAAATAAACTTGTGTTTAGTTTGAAGCATGCATTACAGTTGTGCTTTATATATGCAATAAGTACGTAGAAGTATTGATCAACAGTGTGCAGTAGCCCTACAGTTGCCTAATACAAGAATCCGCATGATCAAATGGTAGATCTTGATGTTGTGCATGCTAATACAATACTGGACTCTAGGAACTAAAAACAAAGTGTCAAAGAATGAGAGCAGTTATGCATCAGTTTAATTGTGAAAACAAGATCATAGGGTTAAGTTAATGCTAAGACAGATTACCAGCAGCAACTGTTTGAGCTTATATTGCCGATCCCTGCACGGTCTCCTGGCACTGCATCCAGAGGCTGAGCAGTCAGATATCATGTGCCATTGTCATTTGATTTGTCAGGAAACTTACAGGGTAAAGCATAACCACAAACAAATTCTAGAAACCCAATCAGAAAGCCAGCTCCAAATAGAAATGGCATTCCCATTACATGCCAAGACTAAATTCAGTCTTCACCATTTTATCACATGTTCAATAAGCTAGAACTTGGCAGAAAGAGAGCAACGACATGGAGAGAAACTTTGCTCCTCAAAAAATAATAATAATGGAGAGGAACTCCACAATGTTTTCTTTAATATACATCCAAAGTATGGTCACCCAGAAGCCAATTATTAATCCTGCACCCATCCATCGAGTATGCATTTCTTCAGCCTCTTATTCTTTAGATATGTAGATAGTATCTAGCATGCCTGCCTGCCAGGCTCAAGTATTGTCTCATCATTTTCGGACTTCGAGAAATCATCTTGCCAAACACCAACAGAGATATTCTGGAGAAATAATGTTCTCCTCCCACCTTAATTAATGACAGAAACTGCTTCTATCCTTGAAGACTAATCCCCTGGATTAAAATAGAGTGACCAAAGCCTTACATCCTCGAGTATTTACAATTAATATAAAGGGTCACACCCTCAAGTATCTACAAATAATATATAGGGTCAGAACCTCAACTTGGAAGTAATACAGGTTCAGATGGCAATGCAGGAAGCAGAGCACAGTGGTGAATACTTCAACTGTTTGCTTTTGTTATGTATTGCCTCTATGCTCTTGTTGATTTCCTAAATCACCCATGGCACGTATATTGCAGTCACTTATAAGTCACCTCCACAGGTGCAGCTAATATTCGGTCTATTTGCCACCTGCAGCAAATTCAAATTTATCAGACAATTTCAAACTAACGGATCGTGTGCTTGATACTAGTAGTTTTTCAAGAAAGCTTAGTTTCTAACTATTAATTGCCTAACCATAGCCAACAAAATGTCATAGCAATAACTTACAAGAGGACACCACAGAATCAGTATACAAAATGTTTGAGAATGAAAGAATTATACACAGAATTCAATGCTATCAGTACACAAGAAACTTCCTGTATAACTAAGCTCAAGGAAATGAAATTTATAGAGCCATAGGTTGGTTATTATATTAATAATTAGTGGTTAAAATAAAACACATAGTTATAGAAAAGGGACCATTGAGGAAAATTGAATGCCAACTATTCAAAGTCATTCAACTGTTTCTTAATCAATCTATTTAATTTTTCTGACAATTATTCTTCCATCCGGGTGTCAAATAGTTGCTTGCTTGCATTTTCCAACGTACTTCTTTAGGACCATTTTCACGCATGCTCCCAAAGCTTAGTACAGAAAAGCATCAGGCCAATAAAGCACTCCACCCTATACCTAAAGAATAAAACATGTTTCTCTCTATATGTAAACTGTACATGACACAATATTAAGGATCGATATTAAACCCCAGATCATGACAACATGTACCTCTCTGCCAATAGCTTTTCTAAGCACATTATAAATCCTAGAATTGATATCACATTCATGGCCCATATGATTTCCTGCAAATTGTTTTGTACAACTGTTGTGTTGTGTGCCTAAAAACATCTTTATTTTGCTAGTAAACTCTGTTTACATAAGCTTTTCTGAAACAATTTTTTAGTCCTAGCTCTTTATAGTATTATATTTCAATAATTGTATTTTTGTAAAAACCCACTTGTAAGAAATTAGAGCCACTTGGGTGTGCAGGTGCCCTATTTTTGTGCCTTTAACTTTTACCTCCATTATCTGAGCTGTACTTCAATCTTATTCTTGATAATAATTTTTGCTATATGAGCAGTTTATGCAGTGCTTGTGATGTTTTCCATACAAGCATGCTTCAAGGCGGCAACAATGCAATTTTGAGACCTGAACAAACAGTCCAGCAAGGAAGTTTGGGCCATTCTGAATGAACGGGACCAAAACCCACTACAGAATGAAGGCTTTTCACATATCACTCAGAAAGGCCTTGGGTAGGATGAAACAATGTTGCAAAACTCAGACTTGTTAATAATGCAGTGGGGGTCATCAACTCAAGAAAAACTCAACAATAGATCAGAAACAATTGGCAAGAACAAAAAATTGCAAAATATATTCTTTTTTTCATTGAAATTTAAGCATAAACTAACAACATCATCAAATAACCACATTGCCACGTAAATATGAAGAGAAGAACCATATATATGATCTATTAGATGTCAAATGATACATCATACATTAACTGTCAGTAGTTGCCAAGTCAACACTGAATAGGAAAAACAAAATTACATCAAATATATATTATAATGTATCTCATCTACTATCTACTATAAATTCCCTCTACTCCTTTTATGGTTTAAGGTAATGGGCCCTGTTAGCACACTCCCTGAGAACTTTGAGTTTGGCAGAACATATTATTCAGTGAATTAGAGGTCACTCTCATCCTGTACATGTGATTCTATCCCTGGACTTGGTGAGAGATGGTACATTGGAAGTGATTTGATGTCCCCTATACTGCTATGAAGTTGAACCCAATATCCCCAAACTTTCTAGTACTTGCAGCTTTGGAATAACAGTGCCGCCTTATTTGGCAGTGTTAGGGTCCTACCCTAACCCCTCTAAGTAGATAAGTTGCAATATATTGAGGCCATCTTCATTAAATAAAGGCTCAAGTAGTAGATATAGCCGCAGGCTAAACGTTCTACGTTTTGGTTCTTTTCTGGGGATATTTCCCTGTGATATTTGCCCAAAATCCAGCAAGTGATTGTTGGATCTGCAGATCTGAGTGGTTATTTCTGTATAATCCGGGTGCTCCAGGGGTTTTTCAGCACGCTGAATCCATTTATGCATTCAAAAATGCAATTTAAACAGCAGAAAWTTGTGATTTCRAGCAGATTTAAGTYGCCGAATTCAGGCAAAAAGAACCAAAACGTGGAACATTTAGACAACGCTGTAGATATAGTGTGAAAGCAATAATTGTAAGAAGGCTTACTAGAAAGTTCTTAGGAGTTTAAATAGAAAGTATATAAAAAAAAAAGTAGAAGCAATGTAATGAGATGTCTTCTGAAGCATATTGTAATTGGGGCTCTATTGGTTGCCCCCTCGAAGTGGCAAGTGAACATTGCTTTCTCAGTAAAGATATTGCTTTTTGTGGTATTCTGGTTCTTCTACAATTGCCTATTGCAGTTATAAATCTTGTTATATTCCATTAATTCTGCTCTGAATCTTCTATATTGCTAATAAAGAACACCACAAGTGGTATCAGAGCACTTTCCTGAGCCAAAATGTTTAGAGAAAAAAATTTATGCTAGCAGCTAGAGACATATTCCGGCATCTATAAATAACACAATGATCTGTCGTTCAGCAGGTAAATCTGCAGTTGGGAAAGAATACACGCAGGAAATACAAGCAATTTCACCTGGTTGGACACCCTTGTAACAAATGTTAGTACCGAATCAAATAGCACCTGTATACAAAATTTCACTTCCACATACCCTCAGGTATATCAGAAGTCCCCTAGGTTACCCAATACCAACTTTAGATAATCCGATCAACCGTCTTGCTACTATAGTGCACCGAGAACTACACTCTGGAATATTACTCTCTAGTACATGGGTCATCCGATAATACGAATAAGAGTACAGTCAAGCCTCCTTAGTTGGTGCCCTGAGAAATTGGATCAAGTACTACTTTTGGACACTGCACATATATCAAAGAGCTATAGCACTAAGCACTCCCTTGCCGTCGGGACCCTAGAAACTTGATCCTTTGTCGCTAGTCCATGAAATTCCTACATAAATTGCAGTACTGAGAATTTCGGAATTTTATCAACACGGTAATATTCAAGCGCGAGTACAACTCGTTAGAGTAGCCACAAAAAAGAAAGTTTGGGTCCTGCCCACACCCTTATTTGAGACCTGTCTCAACAGGATCCTTCTGTCGATTTCATCGTCATGGTATCACTATGTACTAAGTCTTTTTGGTGAACCCACCCACACCACTACTAGGCATCTATCTCAACAAACCTAGGACACAGTGTTAATCACAATGGTACCACTCGACAGTAACACCTTTTTTCTTGTGGACCCACATCTTTATGGCTACCACTCAAGGCGTAGAGCTATCCACCAAAGCCTCCTCTCTAGAAACTTTGTGTGATGAGTGGCAACACAAGATAGATTGCAACCACTCCTATACTCAGCAAAATCTTGATGCCATCCGTGACAAGCTAGCCAACCTGGAGTCACTACCTTACCAAATCTCCAAACTCATGGCAATACAAACTCAAATCCTCACTTCACAATCCTTGGGTTATCACTAGTTGAACCAACGATCCCATAAGGGGCTAAATCATCCAATCCCACTTAGCATCACTACACCCCACTTGTTCATGATCGGATGACTCAGATGTGGCACAAACTTCCTAAAGTTGATCTCAACAAATTTGATGGATCCGACCCCACAAGATCGGTAACTCAGATGGAACATTACTTTTCCCTGCATGGCATCATAGATGACTTGATGAAACTTCACATGCGCGTCTTATATTTGGATCTTGAATGTTGACAATGGTCGCAATGGCATAAGAACTCACATAAAGGTTATATTGCTTGGACACAACTTGTCTCAGACCTCTATGAACACTTTGAAACTGACACTCATTATTTGGGACAATTGACCAAGCTTAAACAATATGGTACAGTTGAAGATTTCATATCAGCTTTTGAGCAACTAACCATCCACACCGAAGGCATGTCTGATGCTTTTTGCAAGGAATTCTTTATCAATGCTCTGGAAGAAGAGATAAGTACACAAGTCTTAATGGCTCATCCTACTACTTAGTTGGAAGCCTCTCAGAGAGCCCAAGAAGCCCAAAAGGTGGTGAATGCTCAAATTAAAATGACCCCATTTATTCCATGTCCTCGTCTCCTGCAACATTTCATCAAATACAAACAGATAGGCCCCACGCCTATCATCCTTGCTAAGTTTGGAGCTCGTCCCCTTTGCCTCGACACCATTTTCAACCTAGTCTCACTCCTCTATCATGTTTGGGGCTATGTAAACATTGTGGCAAGGTATACCAATACCCATGCATAGCCTACTACTCATCAGAGACCATTTCTTTGCTATCACCCCGCACTGGTTTGCGGTTGATTTGTGGGGGTTTCGGATCTTTTGGCATCTATGGGCATCTCAATGGAACACCTCCCCCCATTCAAGTATTCACTTAATACAACTAGTCATCTCCTACCTAATATGAAAGAGTTGAACAAGATCGTCAGGACGACATTTACAAGCATTACACAAATCACTTAAACAAATCCATCAAGCAAGTTATTCCTGAAAATAGCCCTTTATGCAGAACATTTCATTGAGTTGAGGGGTGAGATTATTGTTAGACAATTGCACACCCGCCATCAATGTAAGCATGATCTATGCACCCCCCTTGGTACCCTATTGCTCTACGATAGATCATGATGTATGCATGATCTATCACCATATCGACCAATCATACAAGGCACTTTCCAATTTCTTCATATACACCAACCAATGTTACTTCACTCTTTACATGCAGGAGGCCCTCATATTTCAATCCCTTACTCTCTGGCAGACCAAAATCCTTACTAGAGGATTACCTCCTTCCCGGTGCTCCCTTTTACCAAGGGTACCAAGAGATGGATCATTAGCAGTACAGTGGTTGACTCTAGATCAATGCAAGCTTGGGGGATTATCACCACTTCTAAATGACCCCAAGGGCATGGTCATTCCAAACCCCACACTAGCAACTACGAGAGGCCACTTCAACAATAGGCAACACTGCCACGACAACACCACAATGCACAATCCAAATTATCTTCTAATTCCTCTTCTAGATAGCGTTTTTTCCGAAGTTTCCTCCATTTGTCCTCGAATGATAGGAGAGTGATTACTAGCGGAGCTCGTGTTGCTCTCGCTCTTTGTATTCCACATTCTAGGTCCATCTCTACCAAATTTGTGATTTTAGCTTTCAGAACTCTGCTCAAATCTTAGATTAGGGCATCGACTCACTTTCATTGACTTACTCTCTACTTCTTGCTTTATTTAGGAGTCATTTCTACATTCCCACTTTGTATCGATATGTGTACTCAATGTTCCCATTGACCTACTTTTATGGTCATTCGTTGGACATTAAAAAAACTATCTTACCTTATCTTCTCTCTATCTCTTGTGAATCTCAACAAAATGTGGTTAAAAAAGGCCAGCACACATTACAATAATCCCCCATTAATGTTTAATTGGGTAGGATATTTGTTCTTAGCTTTTTTACTTGTTAGGGCTCTAGGTCTTGTCGATTAGTTGGTGTTGGAGTTTTGACATATGTCACTCAACAAGAAACCCCATCATAGAGCATTTTTTATGTTGTTATGACATTCTAGTAGGGGGAATATGAGCTATGAAGCAATGTCTTCCTTAATGTGAGAAGGATATCATAGAGGTCCATGGGAATGTCACTTTCTCAACGCTTAGAGTAGAGAATTGGAAGACACATTATGAGACTCAAACTATTGATTCCAATACGGTAAGGGATGGCTATAATTTGGAAGATAGCCCAAGGGTTTAGCTCAATTAGCCGTCACCAACATGGTAGGCATTTGGTTAATGTCGTGTTTGTAGGTGCCATCCAAAAATGTGGGCAAGCATCCCTTTGGTTTCCCCCCAAGGATTTCCTTGGAAAACAAGTATAAATTGGAAGTTGTGAAGCATCTATTGGCTCTATGTGATTGGGAGTAGGAATCACGTTGTACTCTAACCTTTCTTAATATGAAATATCTAGATTTGGAGGCTTCTCTCATTAAAGTTTAAAATTTACTAGGTCCACTCTCTAACTTTGTCAATTTCCCCCTACGAGACATGCTTCTGGTCACTCTTAGCCAACATGCATACTCAAGGCACACCACAAAGAATTCTAGCCCCGCGACTCAGGTCAAATCAGTTGCTAGTTCCCGATTAGGGCTTTAAAATTCTAGGTTCTTCATGTTTATGACAGTTTATTAGACAAGATCCTTACATGTTTAGGAGTAGGCAGATTAGGCTATGTTGGCATAGTGATTTTGTGGGCGTATTGAATTTTTTTTCTGAACAAAGATATTGTTTCTCTAGAACATGTAATGAATGTTATACACGTAAAGCCGCAACGAGTTTTTAATAAATATAAATAATCACGAAAAAAAATGTTTAATTGTGTAGAGAATACAATGATGACCAACGCTAACAAAACAACCTAACCATGACAAAGTGCAAATAAGCTCTCAATTAAGAGTCCATTAGAAGAACTTTGGCCTCAAAAAATCCTTCACCTAAGCCTCTTTAGTGTTGGCGAAGCAAATGAAGTATCCTACTTTAACAATATAGCCTCTAAAAATACATCTTCACAAGAACCTATTTGACACCAATGAAGGAAACACAAGGAGACTCAAATCCAATTGTAAAAGAATATATACACAAGTAGTATAAGTGGGAACTTGAATCCCACATTATTGTTGAATTATAGATTCCAAAAATGACAAGTGGCAAAGATGCTCAAGACCTTGCACTCGTGACAATCAATAAGCAAACCATAAACTTGGCCATGTTTGGTGAAAGCACTATGCATCACACGAGATCTACTCACAAGAGATATGAAACCAATATTTCATTAAAGGTGGAGTCATCTTATTTGATAACTTTGCTCTTCCCAAATCCCACTCAAGGACACCTCCACAATCTCTGAATCTCACTCGAGAACACCTTCACACTTCAATCTAAATCACTAACCTCAAAAACATGCAAGAGGAGATGAAATTCATTAATCAAAATCTTGCTCACAGTTTGTTAAGAAGAAGGTGAATGCCCCCTACTTCGCCTTATTTCTTTGGACCCTATGCTCATGGCACCTCTTTCCTTCACAATACCCATGATTTGAAAAATATCAGATTTGAGTGAGCTTGGGTTGGCACCAACTTGACACTTTTCATCTTGTTACCCCTTGAAAATATTGGGTCATTTTATGAGCTTTCATCTCTCTCATGCAGAGCAAAAGATTCCTTGGAGTCCAATGGTCGTTACAGGTTGTGGGGAGAGATTGGAGGCTATGCACCTTGTTCTATCTTACATGAGCAATTTTCATCATCTAGGCAAGGGCAAGTGTGTGGAGTATTAGTGACTAGATAGAAGATTTTTCTAGAGGCACATTTCACCAAGACGTTCCATTTGGGCACACTTGACACATAACTTGAGGCGAGGTTACAAGGACTATATTACCTTTTTGTTGGATCATTGATGGTGAGCCTTAAACCTAGGTTGAAACCAAGGTTTGGGACCACATTGATGGACGATATGAGAAGGAAGGGAGCCCTAGAACATGAATACCCTACCATATTTAGAGTCCAAATCATAACACATGGTAAACAAAAGGGTTAACAAGCATAATAGGAGAAACGCCCTACTTAGGAGGGTGCCATGAAGCACTAATTTGCAATTGGGCTTGGTCAAAGGCCCACTTGACAATGAATGCTCTCTTCAAGGAGGTGGAAAAGGCATGTTGAAGACAAGAAGAAACCCTCATGGAGGAGCTTCCACGCATTTGGAGGCACTTTTTGTTAGTTTTTTAGCTCATGAGGTGTCTCAACATAGGCATATGTGTCATACGCATGTTGGTGGACACTTAAATTGACCCACATCAGCCTAAGTTTAAATTAGGCTTGCAGCAAAAATTGATTGTTGAGTGGAATGTGGGGCCCAAGGAGAGAGGGCACACCTCATGGAGGATACTAGTGGAGTGTGGGACCCTGTCCAAAGGGAGGCGCACCACCTAGAGGAGATTGGGGTCCAACAGCCCCAATCTCAGCCATTGAGGCCCAAGGTTGGGCACACATCTCAAGATGAATGGGGGGATGCTAAGGGAGATAAAAGGAGGTTGAGGGTGAGAGGACATGCACTATTCTCATTTGTGAGATAGAGCAAGTGAGAGAAAGAGGGAGCTTGGGCTGCTTTTGGGCTGAGGAAGAGAGGATCGACTTGGGAGAAGTTGAGCAGCAGTTAAGAGGGCGATTTCTGAAGCTTGTGGCAACAAGGAGAAGGTCAAGGAGCAGATCATACCAAGCTGCCAGCTATAGGCCGAGCTGGGACAGTCCGTTCAGTGCTGAAGGAGGGTGTGAGAAGGGTTGTACGGACTCATCCAAACAGTTAGAACAGTGCTGGACTGTTCAGTAGCAGAACAAGCTGTGAGCAGGCCATACTTAGGCAGTACGACCAACCAGCTGTTAAAGTTTGAGCTCGATAGTAAACTGTAAGGAATTCTTTAAATTCTGACAGTACTTTGAAATTAGCTTAATATGAATCTCAAAGCATAATCAAGACTGAATAGCAAAAACCATGTAGTTTTACCAGCATGTAAATTTACACCACATGTACCCTGGGGAAACCCTGTACAAGGAGAAAAAACCAAGCAAACAATTTCTTTTTATTTCAAAGATAATGTATGACCACTTACAAAACATCCACCATGAAAAATCTGCTCTTAGAGAGCTTGCCAAGTTTACCTAGACCTGACTGTATGACCTGTAGAATGTTGAGATACTTTGTTGATAAATACCTTTGTTATATAACAGCACTGTGGGAAGCTATGCACTGCCTGGGTGCTCCTTTGCTGCCTTTTCTGGACTGATATACCAGCACTGATATGGGCTGATATTGTTGCCTCTTATGGACTGTTATTGCTGCCTTCTATGGACTGATAAGCAGCCTTTTATGGACTGTTATTCCACTCTGTTATGGACTGATATATGCGCCCGTTAACACTCTGTTATGGACTGATATATGCGCCCTGTTACCACTATGTTATGCATTGATATATCACTCTTATTCCTCACTCATACGCTGCATAACAATTGTGTAGAAGAGAGGTTCGACCTCTTGCTTAAATAGGAGTGGAGAGGTAGAGAGGAGATGGCTCGAAATAGCCTAAGTGAATGCATGTGTTTACCACTGAACTTAACTCAGCAACCAGATTTAGAACTGAACTTTAACACTTCAGTTCGGACTCGACCTTGACTGGACATGCATGCAAACTACTCAGCATGCACATGACATGCATGCAACATGCAACTAGACATGCATGCAATATGTAATATGCAACATGCAACATGCATGCATGCAACAAAAACTTGACAACTTTGACTTTGACCTAGACATGCAAATTTGACTTTTACAACTAGACTCTTTACATGGCAATTCGAATTTCTTCATGGTGGATGGTGTTACAC
>ML800408.1:168568-182244 GCA_009831015.1 Picea engelmannii
TTGTACGTTCCCCTCGACTTTTGCACTAGTCTATCTATGCTCACAGAGGTTGTAGGTTCCCCCTGACTTTTGCACTAGACTGTCTATGCTCACAGAGGTTGTACGTTCCCCCTTACTTTTGCATTAGACTTACATCTTGACTTTTGTCTTAGACTTACAAGGCTTCTACCTTTGCCTTGGCTTGACTCACAAGATCATATAGCATCTCGTTCGTCCTGACTTTTGGTTTTACTCACAGATACGTAACCCCTGGCTTTTGTCAATACCTCACAAGACTGGTTGATTCTCCAAATCTCCCTGGCTAGCCTCAGGGTGGCCTATATGGCCTCTCATTGGAGAATGACTATCGATGCTGCCAAATTTAACACTAGCAACAGCCACACTCAAGCCGTACAGCCACAACACTGTGAGTTGAGTTTTGTTGGGTCAATCAGCCAAGGAGATAGGGTTGTACAAGCTAGAAAAGTTCAGAAAAATTGCTATAAAATTTTATGTGTAAAGACTGTTGTAAGAACATTCCTCTGAAGCCCTCAATAAAGCCCCCTCTTAGTTGGTTTTCCCCACACCGGTGTTTCCAGGGTAACATCTGGTGTCTTGTGCAATTTATGTGCTTGGTTGTGAAAGCTTTTGTTGTTAAATTCTGTTTTATATCTTAGCTGTAGGTTAACTGCATAAATTCAGATTTTATATCAGCATTTATAATTTCTGGTTAAGTTAATTTATTGGCAGTAAATTCAGTGACTGAGATATAGGTAAAATTCAACACTTCACCTTTTGAGGTATTTGGGAACAAGGATACCTTCTTCAAGTCCTTTTCTACATATTTGGAAGCAAATTTCTTACTTGGGATGATGCCATTTGGCTGTGGATGCATTTGTATGGTCAAAGGAGGTCACTTGAAGAGGAGCAATACACTCCAAAGGTGAATAGGACCTTATTTAGCTTGCTTGATCATGAATTTTCCCTTCAAGGAGGGATGTCTCACTCAAAAAGGCATCTAAAGCAGGTTAGAGGATCTTTATGATGCGCTTCACATAATTTGAGGTGCATTGACACAAATTTAGAGGAGTTACCTCAAACAAGAAGATGATATGTCATTTTGTAGTTAAAACAAACCCTAAAAAGCACATGATGAGCATCTTAATTCTAGGGTTTCTAGCAATCAAGGTTTAATGTGAAAGGTATAATAGAGAAGATATCCATTTGCTAGAGACATGGTCAAAAGATTGGAAGTTCTCCTCCAAGCACTTGGTTGAATATCATTGGGAGGATTGGAAAAAGGAGGCGTTCAATGTGGGGTATTTCCATCTCTTTATTCTAGTCATTGATTATTAGGGTTTTTTCGAGAATTGCCATGAGTTTGCCACTGAAATAATCTTTGAGAAGGGCAAGTTTGTCACAAAAGAAGAGATTAGGGATGAGGTTGTTAAACACTCCCTAATTCTTGATGTAACCTTGAATTATTGAAGGATTTTTCTGCTGTAATTTGTTAGCTAGGGTTGTTTCACTTCATTTTGGTGCGCATTTTTAGCTCAAAAGGAAGGTTGGGTGTGACCTATTTGATCATCTTGATCTTGTTGTGAAATCAAATTTGACAAAATGATGTATTGCCAGTCATTCATTAGATAATAAGGTTGTCCTACTTTGTCTACATCATCTAGATTTTCATATTATGACTAACCTTATCTTGTTTGTGATTGCATGTTATTCTTGGCTATAGTTTCATGGTTGTGACAATGCATCTTGTTTAAGGACTCTCGCTTATTTTTTCATAATATGAAACTCGGCTTTGGACTTATCATGGCACATGAGTGAACGGCTTAATTACATGTCTTCTCCATTATATTTAAACCCTCTTGTTCTTTGACCCCAACTCCATCACCCAATTTGATACATACTGGCCTTGGTAATCCACCATCATTTCTAAAGAACAACTTTAAAAAAAATCATTTCTACGGATTCCCCCTTGTGTCAAAAAAGAACCAACCTAAAGCAAGAGGAATAGTTGTTGTGGTGACAATAGGCAACCTTCCTAAGTTCCCCTCGGGTTGCACTAGGCTAAGGGACTCTATAACAATTGAAGTTCAGGTTTGGGAGTTAACACACCCAGTATTTTACTCCAAGGGATTGTCTTAGAGCCCTCCTGGGATCAGAGACAACAGTCCTTCACTCAGAGGATCATCTAGGACACTAACCTCATGAGATCCCAATTGGTCAAACTCAAGCAATACAAAGAACAAGTTGTGTCAGCTAGGAAAGAAAGTATGCAACCCTTCAAGATCTAAGAGCAATCATTTGAGAATCCACTTCTCTAGGATGGTCTTGTCCTCGACCATCCAAATGACAAACTCGTCACGGTAGGGTAGATCATCTCCCATTTACATTGCCTACTCGAACAGTAACAATGTTAAATTTCTTTATGCCCAGCAAACTAATTTCTAATTCCAATAAAATTTTATACCCAAAACAAGAACAACAACAAATTCTAAATCTGATTTATCAAACAGAAATAAAACTGAGAAAATTAGCCTTGCAATGCACAGCGGAAATTAAAGAAACCAGTCACACAATTTCAAACACAGCAAATTTACCTTGGAAACCCCAACTCTGGGGAAAACCAGCAAACGAGGGTTTATTTCAGCTTCAGCAAATCCAAAAAATGAATACAATCAATGCCAAACCTAGCAATAACAAGCACAAAGAATTCTACTTGGATCTGGGCGGATTTGAGCCTATGGCTTTGAGTCTCAGCCTCCTGCCACACGGATTTGCTCTGCTATATGTGTGTAGAGCTACTAGTATAGTTGTCGGTACGACTATGGGAGCTTATGGCCCCACGACTGGGCTCGATTTGGGTTGGAGAGGTTGCGGCATGCTCCCTCTTCCTCTCGGCTGGCCCTAATCTCGGCCCCAACACTTCCTACAGGCCCTCAACAATAGGTACGACCATAGCAAATCAGGAGCTCGACCTCCTCTCTTACACTCTACCTCATAGCTTAGATGAAGATGAAGACTGGCAGTCTTCCTATCTCCTTCTCAACCCCTACACTCTTCGAAGAATGCTTGCTCACCTTCAATCTACAGCTGAAACCCTCTGTGTCATTCACCAAATCAATGTGTCTCCTCAAGCCACCCCCTCTGCTTATAAATCTATGGCTAATTGATTCAATGGTGGAGATTAAATCCCCAACATGTCAAATCAATGGCTACAATCTAATCTAAAACTCACTTTGACTTTTGGATAAGATCAAAGAAGCTTCTCACAAAAAGTTAACTAATGTTGATTAATTATAGTCATTTCCTAAGTTTAGACTTAGGAAATATTTAAATGACACTAATCAAATTAATTAATCACATTTTCCTAAGTTAAACTTAGCAAAAATTTAAATGACTTGGAGAAACATTAATCCATGTATCCTTTGCTTGCATGACACCTTGCCTACGCAAAGAACACCTGTCCAAGCTACAATATTTCAACACTCCCTCTTAGCGAGGAAGGTGTTCTCCACTATTCCCATCTTATCCCTGCAGAAGACAAACTTGCCTTTCATCAAAGCCTTGGTGAGAATATCTACCACAAGCTCATCTGTAGAAACTGTAGGAGAATATCTCGCTGCCACACCTCCAATCCAAGAAAATAGTGCATCAACCCCGAATCCTTCATATCAAACTCCGAAGCAAGATCCCTCTTGCAATCTGCAATAAACCTCTGTGAACCTATCATAAATAGATCATCCACATATAACACGAGAACGAGCGGCTCTCCCCCTATCATGATATAATAAAGAATTGAGTCTGCCTCACTCTTCACAAAGCCCATGCCCTGCAAGTAATTATCAATGTGCTCATTCCACGCTCTGGGTGCCTCCTTGAGCCCATACAATTCTCTCTTCAGTCTACATACATGGGACTCCCTCCCATATACCTCAAAACCCTATGGTTGTTCTATATACACTTCCTCCTCAATAACTCCATTAAGGAATGTTGTCTTGACTTTCATTTGATGAATCTGCTAACCCATCTCAACTGCTAATGAGATCGCAGACCTAATGGAAGTATATCTGGCTACCGAGGAAAATGTCTCGTCATAATCAATGCCCTCTTTCTAAGAGAACCCCTTAGCCATAAACCTGGCTTTAAATTTCTCAATGCTGCCATCTGCAACATGCTTGATCTTATAGATCCCGCGAGACCCAACCACTGACTTTCCCTCAAGTCTTGGCACCACCTCCTAAACATCATTCTTCATGATGGAGGCATGCTCCTCCACCGTGGCATCCTGCCAAACCTGCTACTCCGATGCCTCCTGAAAAACTGGAAGGCTCCCTGTCAACAAGACCACTCATCAATGCCATAGAGCCTGAATATCGTTGTGGTGGCCTACTCTGTCTGACACTCGTCTTAGGAGCACCCACGAACTCTTGAGCATCTCGTAATGTCTAAGAAACCTCTTGGCTCCACTTCCTCCCTGTTGTAGGAGGTACAATCTCAATGGGTGGAGCTTCATGCTCCTCATCCTGCTCCATTGTTGAGTACTAGTCCTTGTACCTATACCTGTACCTATCCCTCTAACATGTGACTCTTGTTCCTCTTTTGGAGCTAACAACTCTTAATCCCCTATTGTTGTTGGCACATCATAAGACTTCATGAAAGCCTTCTCCTCCTCGAATTTCATATCCCTTCTGACCATTGTCTTCTTTAATGCTAGAACATAGACTCGATTGGCCTTCAAAGTTTCACTATAGCCAACGAAAATCCCCTTCTCAGTTGTAGAATCGAACTTCGTCCTTTTATCAGAGGGAACATGACAATAGACTAGGCAACCGAAGATCCTGAAGTGACCAACTTACGGCTTCTTCCTTGTAAATGCTTCTTCACGAGTCAATCTCCCCAACACTTTGTGAGGACTCCTGTTCTATATGAATACCAGAGTACTGCATGCCTCTGCCCATAAAAACTTGGGCAAATCCTAGTCATACAACATAGCTCTAGCAGCACCAACAATGGCCCTGTTCTTTCGTTTCGCTAACCCATTCTATCAAGGGTTGTAGGGAACTATCAATTCCTTCTTGATCCCTACCTGTGCACAAAACTCCTTTAAGGCTTTCCCTGTGTACTCACCTCCATTGTTTGATCTGAGAACCTTTATCTTCCTTCCTATCGCATTCTTCACAAGAGCCTTAAACTCTTGGAAGCGACTGAAGACCTCATCTTTGGCCCTCATGAAGTAGATCAAAGTTTTCCTGGAGAAATCATCAATGAATGTGACAAAATACTCACACCTTGTCAAGAATGTTGAAGGCATAGGCTTGCATACATCTGAATGCACTAAATCCAATATGCCTTTCGATCTACTGTCATTGCTTGGAAAAGTTGTCTTAGCATACTTTCCCGAGGCACACCCTTTACACACGTCGTTGTGCTTGGTGCTCCACTCTGGAAGGCCAGTCCATATCTCCTTGAGCATGTTAAGTGCCCCATGGTGTAAGTGAGCCATCCTCCTATGCTACAATTCTCCCATATCCTTGTTGTTGCTTATCAATGCCTAAGGTGACTCAGACTGCAACCTGTATAACTTGTGTGACCTAATTCTTATCATCTTGACCTGCTTCGACCCCCTCTTTTGAATGTACACTTTTGGTCCTCTGAAAGACACATCATACCCCTTGCCCTGAAGCACCAAAACTAATATCAGGTTCTTTGTCATCCCTGGTACGAACAGTACGTCTGTACAACTGAATGTCTTGCCTGACTCCCTCTGAAAGGTGACTATCCCTTGTCCTACTGGAGTACATTTGGACTTATTCCCTATTTCTATATCGAAAGTCATCTCCTCCTCTTTGAAACTGGAGAAGTGTTTTCTAACTCATGTCATATGATATGATGCACCACTGTCAATATGCCACACCCATGTGGCATGTGTGCTTGAGCTAGAGAGGCAAGCGATGAGTGAGAAATCCTCATCAAACCTGGAAGAAAACTCGTCAATGTCTATTGAAGCTATTGTCTGAGACTTCTTCTTATCCTTCTTCTTGTTAGGACATTGACTGACATAGTGTCCTAATTTGTGACAAGCAAAACATTTCCCTTTGCTCATGTCATGTTTCTTCTCTCCCTTGGAGGTCTGCCCACTACTTGAGTCTTTCTTTGTTTTAGCTTTTCCCTTTCCCGCAAGAGCGATATTATCTTCTTCCTCACCCTTGTGATGATTGCTACTACTATTGAGAGATGTTAACCTCAATTCCTCTTGCATGAAGTCATCCCACAATCAATCCCAGTTTGGAGTGTGTTCCCTGGCAACAATGCCTCTCACAAAGACATCCCATGACTTGGAGAAGCCACTCAAGGCTATACTAACAAGTTCATTGTCATCCACGGTCTCTCCAACAACTGGCAATTCATCCTTTACTTGCCTGAGATTGGTGAGGTAGGAGGATACACTTTCCCCCTTTCCCATTTTTGAATTTTCCCCTTCAAAACCATCTTTTTGTTAAGGTTTGATTTCGGGTACAGCTTAATGATGGCTTCCCACGTCTTCCTGGTTGTATCCAATTCTAAGAGATGAGGGACAATATGGTCCTTGACCCCATCCAAGATGATACACCTTGCCTTGGCATCATTCTTCTTGTGAGCTTCAGCTTGTTGTGCATCAATTGGAACTCCAATAGTCTTCTCTGCAAATTCCTTGAGCCCATACTCCTCTAATGACAACAATATACGCTCCTTCCAGATGCCAAAGTTAGATGCCCCATCTAACCTATCTTTAAATTTGATACCTGAGATTGACATATCTCTGAAACCCTGTTGTCACAACCTCTTGGATCTGAAGAATATTGTTGGCTGAAAATTTATGTGTAAATCCTTGGCTTCCTTCTCAAAGGCAAAGCTCTAATACCACGTTAAATTTATTTACGCTTTAGCAAACTAATTTCTAATTTCAATAAAAATTTATACGCAAAACAAGAACAACAACAAATTCCAAAATTGATTTATCAAACAGAAACAAAACTGAGCAAATTAACCTTGCAATGCACAGTGGAAATTAAAGAAACCATTCACACAATTTTAGAAACAGCAACTTTGCCCTGGAAACCACAACTCCGGGGAAAACCAGCAAACGAGGGTTTTATTTCAGCTTCAGCAAATCCAAAAAATGATTACAATCAGTGCCAAACTTGGCAATAACAACCACAAAAAATTATGCTTGGATCCGGGCGGATCTGGGCCTATGTCTCTGAGTCTCGACCTCCTGCCACACGAATCCGAGTTGTTGTCTACGTGTACAACTGCTAGTACGACAGCTGGTACGACTGTGGGAGCTGATGGCCCAGTGGCTAGGCTCGATCTGGGTTGGAGAGGTTGCCGCATGCTCCCTCTTCCTCTTGGTTGGCCCTAATCTCGGCCTCAACCCTTCCTACATGCCCTCAACAACAGGTACGGCCCTCAAGACCTCAGCAAATCAGGAGCTCGACCTCCTCTCTTATACCCTGCCTCATGGCTTAGCTGAAGATGAAGACTGGCAATCTTCCTATCTCCCTCTCGACCCCTGGACTCTTCCAAGAATGCTTGCTCACCTTCGATCTATAGCTGAAACACTCGGTGTCATTCATCGAAACAATGTGTCTCCTCAAGCCACCCCCTCTCCTTATAAATCTTTGGCTAGTTGATTCAATGGTGGAGATTAAATCCCCAAAGTGTCAAATCAATGGCTACGATCTAATCTGAAACTCACTTTGACTTTTGGATAAGATCAAAGAAGCTTCTCACAGAAAGTTAACTAATGTTGATTAATTATTGTCATTTCCTAAGTTTAGAGTTAGGAAATATTTAAATGACACTAATCAGATTAATTAATCACATTTTCCTAAGTTAAACTTAGGAAAACATTAAATGACTTGGAGAAACATTAATCCATGTGTCCTTTGCTTGCATGACACTTTTCCTAGGCAAAGAACACCTATCCAAGCTACAGTATTCCAACAAACAATGCATTTTGTTCTTCTCTAGTTACACTATTATGTGCTTAGGAACCATGACCTCCTTTTTCTCACTAATACCTGTGAGAATCTCAAGAGGACATCACCTACAATCCAAGGCTATCATTTGTCGTTGGCCTGCAAACATGACACTTGCCATTCCGACAGCATGAGGCTCAAGATGGTTTGCATGCCTTATCCATGACCCTCTTCAAGAAAGGACTTCTATGTTTGCCTTTGACGATCACGCTAGGTTCAAATGGATCTGACTCTGAGGGAGTACCCCCTAACCTTGAGAAATTTATATCAAAAATTGCAACTTTCCACCAACCTCTTTGCATGTCACACTTCACAAGAAGTCTAATGGGGACCCCTTCCTTGACTTATATGTAGATCCTTCACATTACTTTACTATTGGCAATGCCATTCTTTTGAGGGACTTCAACACCAGTACCAAGGCTTCACAAGTACTACTTCATCACATATTCAAGGATGCCCTTTACTTCCGAGAGATTGACCCAAGAACCATGGGCCTTTATAAGACATCCAATGATGGTCCTGAACCTCTTGTAGCCTACGAAACGCACCTTCTACAGCTTGGAAAATCTCATGATCTATTCCTATTGAATAGTCTTTCACGCTAACCCTAACTCGAGGGGCTTCACATGTTTCTGTCGCGACAATGGGGCCAATGTGGTCGATTATGTCCTAACCAACCAGGAGATACTCGTTGGCATCCCACATTTTTCAATCTCCGCCCTTCCCCTTGAAAAACAAGCCCTCTTTTCATCCTCACTCTTGGCCTCCCCTCCCTCTCCTATCCAACCCCCATAATGCCTCACACGTTATTATCTTCTTTGATAGGTAGTGTGCCAACTACTATACCACCCACATTTGGTAGTTGATTCCTCCCCTCCCCCATTTCTCATCCCTCGAGACAACCTAACCCAAATATGAGCTTGTTTTCACAACTTATCTAAGGAAAAACCTCTCCTTTCAGCACATTCACAACTCTCCTCCCCTTCACCCTGCTCACGGGTTGGTTGTTGGTGCGTCGTATGGCATGTACGGCCTTGTTGTACGACCCAATCCACGTGACTCGGCTGATGGGCGCACTGTACGGGTTGTACAGCATGTTGGTACGGCACAGATCGGGCTGCTTTGGTTGTTGGGTGTTGAGGTGAGGCTCGCTGAGTGGAAAATGGAGGTCCTGCGACCTCTTCTGCTCTTGCTGAAGGCTACTCTCTATATGAACCTGCTCCTCTGTCGATGTTGCTCCCTTCACCAAGTCGAATAGTGCATAATGAGGCTCCAAACCCTACTTCTCCCCTTAGATATTCGAATTGGGCCCACCAGTCATCTCGATGGCTGAGATTAGATCTAAATGGAGGGCCCAGATCAAAAGTTGTGTGACTATAGACCTAAGGGCAGAAATCGAATTCTAAGTTTGAGCCCCTCTTGGTGTGTCCCTCTGCCAGATTCGGTGCACCTCCAAGTCTAACGAACCCTTCCAACTCTAACTCCAATTTTAACACTCCCTCTTAGAGAGGAAGGTGTTCTAAACTACACAAGTTTATCTTTGAAGTACAGAAAGCTTGACTTTAGCAATGCCTTGGTCAAAATATATGTTATCTGCTCCCCTGTTGGTAAGTACTGGAGTTGGATCTTCCCCTTCTAAACACAATCTCTGATGTGATGGTACATGATCTCAATGTGTTTGGAGCGGTCATGAAACACTGGATTTTCAGAGAGCTTAATGCAACTCTGATTGTCACATTGTATGACTGTGGGCTCCAATCCCTGGCCAAAAAGTCCCACGAGTAGCTTCCTCAACCAAATAGCCTCGCAAGCAGCCAAGCTGGCAGCCATATACTCGGCCTCAACTGAGCTCAGTGCAACTAATCTTTACTTCCTGCTGAACCAGGAAACAACGATTGACCCAACACTGAAAGCACACCCTGAAGTGATTTTTCAATCAATAGAACCCCCTGCCCAATCAGCATTGATGAAGCCTTGAAGCCTCACGCCATCAACCCGTCTGTACCATAAACCATAATCTGTTGTGCCCCGAAGATATCAAAACACATGCTTGGCAGCAACCCAATGTAGCCTGGTAGGTTCTACCATGAACTGGCTCAACTGGTTGACTGCAAAACATATGTCGGGCCTTGTGTTAGTGAGATACATCAACGACCCTATGAGTTGCCTGTATAAAGTAGCAACGACCCTCTCGACTCTGCTACAATCCACCTTCTTCCAGTTGGTGACTAAAGGAGTGGCCATGGCCCTGCAATCCTGCATGTGAAATCTCGTGAGACTCTGCTCTGCATATATGCCCTATCGCAAGAAGGTCTCACCATCACCCTGTCAAACCTCCAATCCAAGAAAATAGTGCATCAGCCATGAAGGATGCATCGGCCCTAAATCCTTCATCTCAAACTCGCGTGCAAGGTCTTCCTTGCAATCCTGAATCAAGCTATCTGCTCCTGTCAATATCAAGTCATCAACATAGAGCACAAGAATGAGAGGTTGCCCCTCAACTATGTAGTAGAGGTTTGGATCCGCCTCACTCTTGGTAAAGTCCAATCCTAGAAGGTAGTTGTCAATGCGGGCATACCAAGCCCTCAATGCCTGCTTGAGCCCATAAAGAGATCTACTCAGCCTGCATAGATGCGTGTCTCTGCTGAAGGTCTCAAACCTCTCAGGCTGCTCCACATAAATCTCCTCCTCAACCACACCGTTAAGGAAGGCGGTCTTAACATCCATCTGGTGGACTTTCCACCCCATCTATGCTGAAATAGCCAATATAACTCTGACAAACGAATATCGTGCAACAGCTGCAAATGTCTCATCATAGTTGATACCCTCAACCTCTGAGAACCCCTTGGCCACAAATCTGGCCTTGCACTTTTCCACACTCCCATCAGCCCCATGTTTGATCTTGTAAACCCAACGTGAGCCAACCACAGATTTTCCCTCTGGTCTGGGCATTATCTCCCACACATCATTGCGCATGATAAAGAAATATTCCTCTGCCATGGTATCTCGCCAAAGCCTCTCTGATCAACTGATCTGCCCACTTGACTCGTCTTCTCCCTGAACTCAGAGTCACTAGTTGTGTGGGCTCCACATGCTCCTCTCTCTCCTCCTCAATCTTCTCCTCGTCATTTTGCTCTGTCTATCTCACTGTTGGTTGAATAGGTGTCTAGGGGGCTGGCTGAGCCTCCTGCTTGGGAGCTTGCTGCTCCTCATCCTCTGTTGTTGACTGCTCACCCTCCATGGACTTCCTAAGAGCCTTGCCCTCCTCAAACCTGACATCACGCCTGATCACTATCCTCCTAAGTGCTAGCACATACACCCTATATGCCTTGGCTATCTCGTTGTACCCGACAAACATGCCCTTCACTGTTGTGGGCTCTAGCTTCTTCCTGCTCTCTGAAGGTACATGGCAGTAAACCAAACTGCCAAAGATCCTCAAGTGAGAAACATCAGGCTTCTTGCCTGTGAAAGCCTCCTCCAATGTGGCCCTACCTGGCACCTTGTGCAAACTCCTGTTCTGTAGAAACATTGTTGTGTTGCATGCCTCAGCCCAGAGGAACATGGGCAGCAGGCCTTGGTCATGCAACATGACCTTAGCAACACCCACTATGATGCGGTTCTTGCGCTCAACTACCCCATTCTGCTAAGGGTTATGGGGTGTTGTGAGCTCTCTCTTGATGCCCTCTTTGGCACACAAGTCCCTGAAGGCATTGGAGATGTACTCCCCTCCATTATCTGACCTCAAGGCTTTTATCTTCTTGTTGGTTTGGTTTTCCACTAGGGCCTTGAACTGTACAAACCTGGACAACACTTCATCTTTGATTTTCATAAAAAATATCCAAGTCTTACGAGAATGGCCATCAATAAAAATGACATAATACTTGAAACCACGAAGGGATGGAGAAGAAAAAGGTCCACAAACATCCGAGTGAATCAGCTACAATATGCCCGTGGCTTTGTCATCTCTGTTGGGATATGAGGTCTTGGCATACTTGCCAAGAGTGTAGCCCTTGCACACCTCATGAGAATCCACACTGCATGGTGGCATTCCTGTAGCTATCTCCCCCAAAATCTTCAGCGCCCTATGGTGTAAATGACCCATGCACCTATGCCATAGCTCTGCTAGCTCACAGCCTTGTTGGTTGTCATTCTTGTTGTTCAAAGTTGCAGCAACCCCAAACTGGAGCATGTTGAGGGTTTTCTCCCTAAATCCAATCTACACTGTTGTCCTGGAGTTGGGAGGCTTCAAGAGGACTCTTGCGAAAGAACACCTCATAACCCAAGTCATCAAGCACTGAAATGGACACCAGATTTCTCTCCAGCCCTGGAACATATAGAACATCTCTGAGATAGAGAGGTTTTCCAAACTCCCTCTCAAACTTGACAACACCTACACCTTGGGCTTGGTATTTGCCATCATCTCCCATCTCAATATTGAACTGTGTGTCCTTTTCTGTTCACTGGGTGAAATAGTTTTTGTTCCCAGTCATGTGGCAAGAAGCCCCGCTGTCAATAAACCAGGTGGTGTTGGTCACAGAGTTGGCCATGCATGCAATAAATGAGAAGTCCTCTTCAAAACGAGAGGAGAACTCCTCTATTTCTATTAAGGCTACAAGTTGGCCCTTCTTGGGCCCCTTCTTGCGCTGAGGACACTTAGTGGCATAGTGTGCAAGCTAATGGCACTGGAAACACTTAACCTTTGTTGAGGTATTTCTTGGGTTTTCCATGCCCCCTAGAGTTGGACTCAACCCCTCCTGAGCCCTTCTTGCTCTTGGGTTTGCCCCCTTTACCAGCTAGGGAGAAATTTTCCTCATCAGCCTCCTGTTTTACATGAGATCCAGATCTAGTATGTTTTCTAATCTCCTCCTACACATAGTCACTCCATAGTCGCTCTTGGAAGCTTTTCTTTGCCATTGACTGCATCTATGAAGTTTTCCCATGACTTGGGAGACCCCAACAGTGCAAAGTTGACCATATCTATGCCTGGGACTGTTTCCCCCACCCCTGCAAGCTCGTCCTTGACTTGGGTAAATCTAGTGAGGTAGGAAACCACTGATTCAAACTTTGCCATCTTGATATTTCTCAGCTTGTCTCTAAGCACAAGCTTCCTAGCTTCACTTGTGCCCTGGTACAGCCCTATGATGGTTGTCCACATCTCCTTTGTTGTCATTTTGCCTGCAAGGTGAGGTATGATGTGGTCCTTGACTCCCTCAAGGATAATCCTCTTAGCTTTGGCATCCGTCTTGTTGTGTTGAGCCAACTGTTGAGGATCTGTTGGAGTGGCTGGTGGGTTATCCACAAATTCCGAAACTCCCTGCTCCTCAAAAACAACTCCTATTCTTTCTCTCCAAGAACATAAGTTAGAGGCCCCATCAAGGCAGTCTTCAAAACTCAACCCCACATAAGCCATTATGTTGTCCAAGTGCGCAGGTTGAAATTTTTCTTGCCATAGACCCTAGCGCACTAGTTGGGTCGAACTCTGTGTTAGAATATAGAAGATTGTGCTCGTTTAACCATTGACGATACCCTCGTCTCCCAACCACAGGCCGAAGCCACCCTCCGAGCACCTTAACCTTGACCTGAGAATTCCTCCGGAAGCAAACCCTAGGCTAGATAGCCAAACAAAGAGCAGCGCATCTCTCCCCAAGGATAGCGCATCAC
>ML800408.1:206075-219283 GCA_009831015.1 Picea engelmannii
AATATATTTTGGAGAAAGAAATCTTCTTCAAAATCATCCATAAGGAAAAATAGGAGATTTTGTAATGGTTATTAAGGTGTGCAAGGTATTGCAGAATGTCTGGGGTGCTCTTTGATACCATGTTAGGAAATGAAATCCTTTAAATGATATTTAGTAATTCTTAATTCACTTACAACTTGTACAAGGTAATGATTAAGGTCACAAGGATTCTAAATGTACTTGTTCTTCTTGGCCAATTGACGAAGCAGGAGATCATGATCATGCTTCAATTCTTGATATTCTTCAAAAGAAGAAACATTATAAGCCAGAATTGTAATAGCCTACTCCTAGAGATTGAAAATAGAGTCCTACGAGAAAATAACCTCGTCCTGAAGTGTCTCATATTAATTTTTTTAAATGTAAATCTATGCTCTTAGACACTAGAAGTATTTGAGTATGTAGATTTTCACAATTTGTCATAGTTCTAGTAGAATTTTCAAATTTTAAATTCTGTCAAAGTTTAGGAGCATTTCTAAACTTTGACACAGTGTAAAATCTAGAAATTCTACTAGAACTAGAAGAGTATTATTTTGCAGTAAAATAACTTCATTACGAAGTTGTGCAATAGAATCCTACCGACTGGTACTAATATCTTGCAATGAAACAATATCATTACAATGTTGGGAAGTAGCGATGGTGTACTGTAGGGAAGCACCCCTCTTCTCCCTACATTTCTAGACAAAATTCTTCTTCTTCCTAGAGATCATCCATATTGGAAAAATTAAGGGATTTTGCAATAGTCATTATGGAGGCAAAAGATCAATTAATGTCTAGGTGAGGCACTCTGATACCATGTTAGGAAATGGTATTGAACATCATTAATTTGCAAGTAACATTCTAAGAACAAGCACTAATAACAACCAGACAGAAACAATACATAACCCAATACATGAGCATGTCACAATATAAGATCGACACAAGTATTTGATGGATGCATCATTTCAAAAAAATTAATATAGCTCATATACACTTGATATGTTACATAATAACT
Organism: Picea engelmannii; assembly: GCA_009831015.1. Lineage (NCBI taxonomy): Eukaryota > Viridiplantae > Streptophyta > Pinopsida > Pinales > Pinaceae > Picea > Picea engelmannii. Next base: position 207,106 of record ML800408.1, read on the forward strand.
ACAAATGAGGCAAAGCCTCAAATGTATAGGAGTGTGTTTTAGATTAGCTACCCCAAACCCATAAAATGTGGGACCCATAAGCCTCCTTAATAAGCACCAATGTGAGTTATAAGTTATAACCACCCACTAAAGGTGAGCTATAAATGGCATTAAGGGCCATTACAGACACAACTCAAGATTAGCCAACATATCTTGAACAATTGTGACCCTAGACATAAGAAATTTTGTTATGTAAATGAGTTATTTTTCTTACAAACTCAATTCTTGTAATGTCAAGAAATGATGGTCCTAAGTGCTTGGGATGTTTTATTATAATTTAGTACAAGGCCTAAAGTAGCTAAGTAGTGTGCTTATGAATGGTTTAGATAATTAAGGGCCTAGGTACACCTTAAAGTCAATTTGGGCCTCAATTCAGGTTTTCACTCCTTTTTGTATAAATAGGGGTTTTCCCTCTTTATATGAATAATTTAAATAATGGCATGTATTACTTTTCCCTCCCTGATTATATTCCTCAGATTTTCACTAGTTGGTTCTCTTTTAAACATCTTTTCTTGCTGCCTTACACATATCCTTGTACTAAGGGTTTAAAGCAAAATTGTTTGTTCCCTTCACATCCAAGACAATGACAAACAAGAGGCCATCCAAACCCTAAGATGTTTGGAAAAGGTGGACACGAAAAATCAACACCCAATAGCATAAAAGACACTGTGGAAAGAGGAGCATATCTAGAAGGAAAAGATGCATGCACCAAGGGAAAATCAGCCTATAAACAGAAGCACTAGAGAAAATGAAGTCAATGCAAGTTCAAGTAAAAGAAGCAGAAAAGAGATTAAAAATAAGCCCAAAGATACTTGATCATTGGCAAAAGTGGCACACTGACATCCAAGGGTACAAAATGAAAACAAGTTAGCCACAACCAACAAAATAAAAGGCATAGTGTTGGAGAAATAGGAAAGACAGAGCAGACTTACCAATGTCATTATCAAAGGCATAAAAGATGGAAAGGGTGGTGAACAACCTTCAATGTCAACAAGAAGGTAGTGAGGTGGTAAGGTTCAATCAAGTCAGCTAAAAGAATTAATAAGAATCAAGACCAGTGCAGCAAGGAGCACCCATTGAAGATCATCTTCTAGAACACACCAAACCAAAACCATATCTTGAGAGGGAGGGGCAGTTAAAGGGCACAAAGTCATTCATCGACATGGACCTAAGTCCCATTCAACAAGAGGAAAGGCAAAAAAATGGGAAAAGGTCAAGGGGGCACAACAAGAAGGAAAGTGGGCAATACAATGGAATGGAGGAGCCATATTTGATGAGTTCAAAAGTGCAAGGAAATAGGAAAGCGCAATTCTCGTGATCCGAGCCAAACTCAATTTGGTGATGCGGAATTTCAGGGGGTTCCCATGGAGGAGAGGTCAAGAGTTAAAGCCAATAACAAAAGGACAAGTTGTCGAAAAATTAATAGAGACACGTGAACATGAAGGATACAAAATACAGAACTTCCCCAGATATAAAAAATGGTATGTTTGGAACCAAGTATAGAAGAAACCATGAAGGGCATGCAGGAATTACATGTCTAATAAAAAACACATGGCAGAAAAATATTCACATGCAAAAGGTGGATTCCCACAACCAATACATGTGGTTGGAGATGAAAAGCAGAGGTAACAGCACTTTTCGAGCAACATGCTGCTTTGCCTCACAAAAATCTGACTTCTACAAAAGAGATGGCTTGAACAGTGACGAATCGTACCAGCAATATCCCAAATGACATCGGAAAATTTAAGAGAAAGGATCATGTCCTGCTAATGTGAGACTTTAATGACAGAACAAGTTAACCCTAGTTGGCCCACTACATTGAGATTAAGCACCCTCTATGGCTGGCCAAAGTCATGGCAGCAATCAAAGACAGAGTAGTGAGATATGAAAATCCAAGCAAAAGAAAACCAAAAACGGTGGACAGTTTTATAATAAACCATCGGTACAATGACATGTACAAGGCAGCAAAAAAATAAGTACAAAAGAGTACAAAGTGCATTGGCAGCTAGCCTAGACCTGTGAGGACATCTGTTTATGCAGCTTATCATACATAAAAACAAAAGCATCGTTGCACTTCATATCCTACCACAATAAGTGCAAATATCATAAAAGGGCCCTGTCTATAAAAATGATGCCATCTCTCTTGAAGGTAAAATATGATTTCAGTTTCCTTGTCGATGGGTTGATATTAAGTCCCAGTGTGATGCCATATTCATTGCATAATCACTGACCAACAACCACAACAAGGAAATGAGATTTGATAGGCAATGAACTTCTGAAAGTGATCATCCACCATAAGCAAACTAGCACATAAATGCATAATAAACAATGATTACAGGTAGTACAATGATTTCTGGCAAAGAAATTAGAGTGGCCCTCATCTCTAACAAGGACGCTGGTTAGATCTCAAATCGTTGTCTCCAATTTCCAGGCATAGCAGTCCAATTTAACCATATGAAATTTAACAACATAACTCAATATGATAATCATTTAACATAACTTGGCTATCATCTAGCCATGACAGTCACGACTCACTTACCTCATACAAAAACCTTACATCCTACAACTGGAGAACTGACTGAAAATAACAGAAATAAGACTGGAACTGTTCTAGTAATGAGATCGTCTTTTCTGGGGGATATTTACTGGACCTAGACTCGTTAGGTTGCCTCAAGCTGAAACAGAAATAAAAAGTATTTTAATTAATTTAACCCAATAAATAGTATGCATTTCAGTCTCAATCGCTAGAGAATAGGCCCTTATAAACTTGTAAAACTAGGTCCCTGTTACCAAAGGAGAAAAAGACAACAGTCCAGGACTCCAACTGTAAGAAGTATTTTTCCCTGGCAAATATATTGTGCAATCCCTAAAGGGATTGCAAACACAAATTTAGAGTACAGCAAAGAACAAACGGACAAAAACTCAACTTACTTTTAATTAAACCACGATTAGACTCCCATGTTGACTGGCAACTGCAATACTGGCATTTTGGATTTATGGTTATACACTCCCCTTTGGCATCATCTTTCTGACGCAACCCTACGTCTGAAAATTGACCAAAAATGTACAACACCATCCAATCAAATAAAGTGCTCCACAAAATGTTCTGCCAAAATGTGGTCAAGGCCAAACACACAAACAATGATTCAGAAATCTCGTTAAATACTGCCAAACTGTAAATCTCATTCCCTCACAAGAAGTACAAGGAAATGATAATCATTTTATTTAGTTAATAGACCAAAATCTCCATGCTGGAGTCAGACAATTATAACTTCTAAAATACAGTAAACTGTGGTAACAAGACCTATTTTAGTTGTAGGAAGCAACCTACCTACTTACAAGGACAATTATTGTGTCATCTCATGTCTATCATCAATATCGGCCACTGAATTTAAATCGTCTTGCATTGTCCGTCGACTCTCCATTGGCTGTGCTTCAAGAAACTGTACAACGTCCCTAACATGGCTGTTGACCCCAGCATGAAAATTACCAACAGCGCTGCTCTGACCTGTTACATCTATGAGGACACCTGTAGCATTTGTTCTAGGGCTGGATGTTTTATGCCTCTTGGCAATCCTGTCAACAGCAGGAACTGTTTGTGGGCGGGGATTCTCAAAGCCTTGACTATGTGCTTCAAATTGAAGCACCGGTTGGAGAAGACCCTGGTTAGAAAGGTCTGCCAGTCCTTTAATATCATTTTGCATGCGAGTAGCATGTACTATTGCATGATCAAGGACAATTGGGTCATCGGGTGGATTTTGCAGCAGGTTTAGCATGATCTGACGATATGTCTGCAGAGCCAACGAGGGTCTGGCTAACTGAAGATTGCGACAAATTATGTTAACTTTTATAACATGCTTACAGAGATTGCCTAACCTTGACCATAAACAATCACAGAAAGCAAACTCTGAGCCAGGATTCCACACAATATATGCCTTGGTACGATCACTTTGGCAAACAACTTTAACATAGCGAAGATCATCCTCATCTAGAATAACATCAATATCTGTAATTTGCAGTGCCTTTTGCCATGAACTGGGAATGATAAGTTCATCTCTTACATTTCTGAATGAGCCACTTTCTTCAGAATATTGATCAAACCAGTAGTAAGAATGCAACTCAGTAGTTAGTGTATGCACCAACCAATCCACTCGCTGCCACACAGCAGCATTCAACTCATTCAACAATTTGGGTTTCAATCTAGCATGGTATGCCTCAATAGCTCCATGCATTTCCTGATTTGCAAGTGGAAGAGTTCTCATCGCAGAGACCCATATCTCTACAGACCATAAATGAAACAAAAACAGCATCAGTTAAAGTTCAGAGTACTCAAGGACACATTTGACATTAAAAATCACAAATATAGGAACAACATTACACCTATTTTAGGCAGCCATTTTGTCTTAAAGTACTCCAAGAAAGCATTTTGATCTACAAAGACTTGCATAAATTCTTCAACTGCATCCATGGCAGTAGGTCCATTCCTTGTGGTATACAAAATGCAACCAAGTCGCCTAAACATCTCCTGTTGCACATCAATGTTGCAACACCGTTTTACAATGTTTTTCAGCCATGCTCGCCGAATGCGCCAAAGGCATAACAAAATGCGACATTGAAATACATCTCTGCAAATCAAGTCGGGAGAGTTAGGATATTCAAAGACATTTGCATGTTCAAACAGCAAAATGTATATATGGACACATTCGTTAAACAAACCTAATTATTGAAAGATCTGTTGCTGCATCGTCAATCATGAAAGCATATGGCTTCCATTTGGGATCCTTTGAGTGAACTTTATCACAAAGGGCTGCCATCCATTTGTGAACTTGTTGGCTTGCAAAATTGGGGGTAATTATCCATGCAATAGGAAGTGCATTTTGATTTGAATTAAAGACCAATAACGTATACAATGGATACTGCATTGACAATATACAGGGTTATACCTTACCTGCAAAATACATATGAATTTGAACAAGCAAAATTAGGTAGCATGTGGAAAACAGCTTACAGACCCTGAGTTTTTTGCTCCCAAAAGTACAGTCAGCTGCTATATAACTGTTATGACCAAAGCGAATCATCTGCTGTAATTGCCATTCTGTCTGAATCCCCAAGATAAAAGGTTCAGAAACAGAGAAATCTTGATAGAAAAATACATGCTTTTGATGGCGCTGAACCCATGTTCGTATGCTTAACAGATCGTTTGTGTCTAACTCATACAAAGATTGTCGAATAACCCTTTCCATATTGCGGACATCATTCCGAGTAAGAAGATCATCACGGTTGTTAGGACCACCATGCTTTTCTACTGTTTCAATATGATTTTGCATTATGTTATCCATAGAAATACCAACGTATAGCATTGACATGATGCGCTGACGAAGCTCATCTGAAATTCGAGGAGCATACATGGCTCGAGTCCCAACAGCATCCCTATCAAGTGATCCATGACAAGGTAAACCTGTCTTGTCAACATGATTGCGTTGATTATATATCATAAGCGCAATAGATGGGCGAGTGTACAAACGCTTTACTGTGAAATGACACAAGCATCCCCTCATCATATGCCGTCGACCAGGCCTACTTCCTTTGCCAGATGCTGGTTTATTATTATTAGCATCACCCTGACCAGATTCACTATCCCTGTAATCCTCTGGGCCATATGAACACCAATATCTGCAAACAATAAAGAGAAGTAGTCATCTTAGATGAGGGCATTCCAGATAGCTTAAACAGAGAATATATTAGTTTCAATTTTCAAAGGAATGAAAGAATATTAAATTGAGAAAAACTCACATTGTATACTCAAGATAACCATCAACCCTAGGCCTACTCAAGCTGCCTTCTGCTCTCTTCCTCCTTGATTCTATACGAAAACTTGCAGGGCATTCAACATTAGTTGATTCTCCTCTCACAAAATCCCCCACCCTAGAAAATGGTATGAGAGCAATATCATCGCCACCTTGACGACCTCCATCCACCTTTACCCAATTAAGCTGCGCTGCAGAGAACTCTGCAGAGGGAGGATCTTGCACAGGAAGGTTAAGAATATCCTCCATCCTTGGCATCTGCAAACCAAAAAGGCAGAAATTTGACAAACAATATATATGGAAGAAACATATATATTTCAGCAATTTTTCATAAAACATCAAAGCAAATAATGCAGTTACACAAATCATCACTATTGACAGCACATGCAGAAAGAGAAAGAGTTAACATGGCATTCCAAACTATATGCTGCAAAATCCACGAGATAGGCCAAATTGGCAATGGGCATTGATAGAAAAACAGCCTATCAAACCCAAATCTTCTTTCCTGTTCAGACCTAGTTTCACTTTATAAGTTCAATCCAGAAGAATTGTGTACAAGAGTAAAAAAAGAGAGAATTTGGGACTTTCAAGAATTTTATTGCATTAGATAATAAGCTTTCCATGTGTGTTACTTTTGAATTGCCGGTTAATCTCACTTTTATGGATGGAAGGATAAACTTATTTTTTGGGATGATTTACCTCTGGGGTTGTAAAGTAAAGGGATTACCAATCCTTTTAGCAGACACATGGTCAAGAGAATATGCCAAACAAGTATGTAATAGTATACTTAGTTTATGTGTTTGTGTCTTCATAAGGTTGTTTATTGGATTAGGAAGTTTATCTTAAACATAGGCTGGTATGGTGGACCACAAAGTTGAGTAAATCATACTACGGCTTTTTGATTTTTTGTGCCCCAAATAAGGTCACTAATCTGCGCCTTGCCTCTTTCCTACTAAAAGCTACTTGGCCTCGGTAGAAATTTTAACATGAGCAATAACCTTCAAGACAAATTAGAACCAAATAAAACCGAGAAGAATCAGGCCAATGAGATCTGGTCTATTTGCTCCTATTTTAGATATAAGAATGGTAGAGTGCTTAACAGACAAGATAGATCTCTTTTTTCCTTTATGGATTCCAATTTGGAGAAGGGCTTGCCTATTAAATCTTTTGTAGATGATGCATTATCAAACTTCCTTCAATGTCTTCCTTTATCCCTTGGAGCAAGAAGTTTATCACTGTATTCTAGAGCACAATTTTATGCTTGCCAAGTGTGTAAAATTTGACTCTGTGTCTGCCACCTTTATTCTTATCTGTTTATGCCAATATAAACACAATCAAGTTACCTGTCCCTCCTCCAACTCGTAGAGCGAGGAAGTGACAACCAAAGTTATTAATTTTATCAAGAGTTACACAAAACAGGTGACTAGGATTAGATTACTGGCTAAGAAAGCTACTAAGGCATTTAGCTAAGAGGCTAATCCTAGCCCAATCCTTTTCATCCAGATTTGAAAAAATAAATTGCTACATGGAGTCATGATCTTAGCACCAAACTTTCCTTCAATGTAATAATACAAAAGCAAATGTCCAAGGAGATAAAAGGCATTGCTTCGAGGAGGGCCAAACTAACAAATTAGAGAGAGATTATAATTAAGTTCATCTCCCATTATAAAGTAATTTTAAAAATACAATTCCTAGAGATGCTCGTAAAGATGTCTACAATAGAGCTTAGTTAATTCCCAAAACTTCACCAAGATAAGTTGTATTAATCGTGAGAGTTGATCACCAAGATAAGTTTTATTAATCGTGAGAGTTGCTATCTCTTATGAGATTAGATTTTCCCTCCATCCTATAGTTGACCAAAAAGGGCCTAGCTATGATGCCCCCCTTTGATTTTCAAAACACAACAGCTTTCACTACGCCTACTCATCAAAATTTGCAATGAAATCTTCAAAGTTGGTGCTCTTGAAGTTTTTTTCCTTTGGAATACAATTCATCCCACCCTCAAGTCCGCAAGCAGGGATGGGATTGTCAGTGCCTTGCCAACTCCCATCGACAATTGGCTCGCAAAGAGCCCAATCAATAATTGACTCACAAAGAGCAAGCATGTCACAAGCAGGATTTGAACCTGGGTGGAGGGAATAACATTTCTCCTCACAACCACCTATGCTAGACCCGCTTGACATTCCTGAAGTTGGTATCCTTATGAATCAATTAAACACTAGATAAATCCTGTATAAATTTCTAGTTATATAAGAAGGCGTGCAACTAAGCAACAGATACCATTTTAAAATTAAAAAAATAACTTTAGAAAAGCATGTGATAGTGTGGAACAGCCATTCATCATTCTGACATTAAAGGCATTACGGTCTCATCACTTCATACTTGATGCTTTGGACCCCATGTTTACCAATGCAACATTAGCTGATAGATTTGGACTTCTCCAACCATTACACAAGGATGTTGTTTAGCTCTAACATTGCATTTCCTTCTTAATGATGCCTTGTTTTATTTGTTTTGAGTCTTGACACCAAGTTCACAATATAGGTTACAGCTTGTAATTGGTGCATCCTCCCCTCAAACCAATAACCAATTGGTTTATGGACACTAGGTACTTTTTTCTTACTCTCGGATGGGGTAAATAAGTGACAGTACACAATGAATATAGTTCATCCCTTTTGTTTGGCAGGAGTTAACGAATCCAATGAAAAAGTTTGAAGGAGATATACTTTATCCAACAACAGTCTTAAGGAGTGAATGTACCATTATAAATGGACTTCAGTAGAAGTAAAGGAAATATTTAGGTTTTTATGCATACACTTTGGCTTGAAACCTTCTGCCAATTAGGATCAAACAACTAAAGAGCCACCTTGCACTGAGACCAAGCCTACTTCTCCATACCAAAAATAACACTGTCGAAGCCTCTATCCCTATCCCCAGACCATTCGACCATACTAAAATCCCCTCCTATAACCATTCTATCTAGCAAATATTCAGATCATATTAAAAGGAAGATTAAAGGAAATTGACTTATTGGACCACCACGACTATATAAGCTTGGCTACTTGGTTCCAAAATGTTCTTAAGGTCTCATTACCAATCTAGCATCCTCATGTCATTCCCTTTCTAAAGATGCATATCCAAGGCTCTCTAAGCTACATAGGGTCCATGCATAGCGTAGCTTTTTTGTACAGAAATGCATCACCAGATTTTTCCACTCTTCTTGGAGTTTGTCAACCTTACATATTAGGAGAGCTTTTGCACATAGCTCCAAGCTACTTCGCTTAGCCCAATTTGCTTCCAAGGCATTCTCTAAATGACATTTATTAGGATCAATATTGTTGACTTGGAGGCTAGCGCTAGAGTTGTCTTGTGCTAGGGTTTGTAAACCCTAAGGAAAACAAGAGTGCTAGTGTAAAGACCTCAAGTATGGTGAGATGCTTTGCTTAGAGAGCTTGGAGCTCAATGCAATGTCATGCTTGATGGAGCTAAGTAAGATGTATGGCTTTCCATGTAGTCGTCGTGTGATGTGATGATGTACTTGGTACACTTATGTGATGCAAAATTTGGAGTGGCCAGCTTTAATTGGGAGTGATTCCCACGAGGAGTTGGTGGCTAGATTTTTCTTATGGTTTCCCTAGATAGGGCTCAAAGGGCTTGACCTGTACCAACTTGTGATAAGTTGTTCGTATGTACATGTACTTCATCATCCTTATATATATTAAGTGTTCCAACAGTCCAATTTGTGTACTTGCAGATTTGAATTTCAACTTATGTTATCTTCTTGATTGAATAAATTTTTGCAGTGGTTGTCCATGCTGATTTCAATAACATAGAGCTGAATTGGTTAAGGGATTTAACAAATATCTAGAAGATAAAGAAGATTATTTACAGCTGTTATAATCTGTGGTAATAAGATATTTCAGATCTATTATATGCTTGGAAAGTGTGCCCTAAGGGCTGTAGCTTTGTGGTATTGAAGTACACATGAATGGTATTTATTTTCTGGGACTGCCTTGTGAAAATGGGTTGAATTGAAGTGAAATATTGCTGTTGTAAATTCATATTTCAGATTCGGCCCTAAGGTTGAAAGTTCACAAGAAATAGATCCAAAAAAACTCTCAAGGTTGAGGTGCAATTTCTGAGTTTGCAATAACAGTCAAATTCACGAGATTTCAAAAAAAAAAAGAGTTGGGGACACCTACACACCCAAGTGTGCATAATGGATTGCACCTGAAAATCCTAAAAGATTCAGAAAGACATCTCTATAATTTAACCAAAAGAGTAATATGTTTTGATTGATAATAGATTGATTCTTACAAGTAAAGAGGTAGAACTTTCTTAAGATATCTCCCAACAAACTTAGTGGTGAGTAATTAATGTGTGCAACTAACAACTCTCAACTAACTTAGTGTTGAACAATATTGTATTAACAAGGGCTTGAAAGAAGACTCATCCGAATGGCTCTAGCAATGCGACAACTCTAGAGAGTAGTGTGGAATAGTGTTTTAGTCCAGGCATATGATGGCATTTGGATGTGTGCTTTTAAGTTTTCACTGCTCAAGCTCCCATATGTCGCCACTAGGGCAACGCAAAGGTGCTCTAGCACATTTGTTCAGAGGCAAGGTTGGAGCACATTTGTTTAGAGGCAATGTCCCTTCAATTCGATGCCTCTACAAATGCTCAATGCTCATGGGGATTTTTCTGCGGTTCTACTACTGCTCGACGACTCTATTTCTGCTTGGCATTCATGGGATTTATTCGATGACGTTGTTTTGCACGACAGTGAAGGTGACCTATTCATTGGCAACCCTACTCATCAAATCGTGGGTGTTGGTTTTGTTATGCCCCACTTTCAGGGATAACTAGGAGATCATGTCTCGAGGCCCACAGATCCTAGACATGGAATACCGAGAGCAGGATTGACTTTAGCATGGCCCTAGAGGGCCCACCTTTTCTTTCTTCTAGCATCTTTATCTTGTCAGCAGCAGTAGCATCCATCACCATCGGCTTGGTCCTGTGTCAGAGAAGGTTCTTGCTCCATGAGGTAATTAGTCCAAGTATCATGGTATGTGTCACTTTGATCATCAAAACCATTGAATGTATGCATCTGACTCATTTTATTTCTAACAACTGCTTGGATCTTACACTTGCCCACTTGACCATGTCTGGGGGGATTGACAGGGTGCCCTAGCAAGCCTGTGTCTGTAGGTTTTGGTTTGCCACTGGGGGGATTTCTGAAAAACCATCGTCCGCTCCCATCATAGCACCACTTTTCCATCTTGTTTCCCGCTCACCTATCCCATTCCACTTCTCCAGACATCGGGTTGACCTATTTTCAGGATTGCACCTTATCTCTTGGGAAGAAGGGGCTAAAGGCCCAAAAGGTAAAAGCAAGTTGGTAAAAGATAAAAGCCTAAAAATAAAACCTCAAGATGCTTCGCCCAGGGATCCCCGAGAAAGCAATAAAAAGCTTCTCAGCAAGAAACAAGAGAGACCCGGAAAAATAATAAAACAAGACCTAACCAGAGGATAGGGGGTCTCATCACGAGCCAGCCTATTAGGTCCATGGGTATCTAACAGTATGACAATGCCATTAGCTGGTCACCAGGCCAGGGCAGTGACTCTCGGTTGCATGGCCAAGGGAAAGGGGGTCTCATCACGAGATAGCCTTCTCATTTCTGTGAAAATACTTGTGGGTAACGTTGTCACCACTGGTCACCACGCCAAGGCAATGTCCCCTGATTAGCTCTTGAACAAAAAAGCAATAAAAGATAAAAGAATAAAAGAATGAAGAATAACAGGCAAGAATGGGCTTGGAAAAAATGCATCCATGACAGGTACATCTCGCCTTCTACAAAGGCACCCACAGGTAACATTTTTGCATCCTTGGCCCTCATTGCACCCACATGTTTGGACATCCCCTGACCACATCACCCACTTACATGGCTTGGATGAGGTCTTTTCTGGGAACTTTCCTTTTCCAGTGGACACTAGCCCAATAGGACGCCTTGCCCTTTTCTCCAGATTTGTATTGTAGGCTTGTGTAACGTCTTCGAGCTGTTAACTGATGTATTAGGGATTTTATGCACATGTTTAATAATATTGATGATGAGATGTGATTGACATTGCTATGATCCCTGTGACTGATGAGCCCATGGAGGGCGTAGCTTTTGATGTTCAGGACCATGCCCGACGAACAGGTACCATTTTGGACCGGTACACATGGGGAGATGATCAGTTCGGACCTCCATGGGGCTAAAGAGCCCATCAAGTGGATGTTGAGACCCCATCGAGGGGCAGAGACAGGACAGAGATGGATCAGGGGCTTTGCA
>ML800408.1:220822-238827 GCA_009831015.1 Picea engelmannii
GGCCGTACCACCCTAAATAGAAAGAACCATCCCATTGTGGTGACATTGGGTGGGATTGGTTCCTATTACGCCAGTTTGACCTTCAAACCTCAAGCCTTTTATCCTTGCCACAAACTGTGTGATAACAGGTTTGACATCCTCTATCAACAATTAGGTGGTTTTGTTTCGACAACAACTTAGTGTGGGGATATAGTTTTGTGGGATTTGCACCTGTGGTTTTACAGAAAACCGACTCAAACCCTAGCAGTATGCATCCCAAGACTGTGGACACCTAGAATTTCAATAAGTCTTACTACCCTAGCTTCTAGCTAGTTTGGGGCTAGGGTTTACATGTTTTGAAATGGTCAAGGGTAATGGACAAAATTGAGCAACTCAACCCTCTATCAACTAAAGAAAATCTACTATTGAGACTCAAGAGAGGTGTTCAATTTCATATGAACTATCATGACTAGTTATTCCATGACATCTTCTAGTTTTCTTGTAAGACCTATGGTATGGAACACCGTCCTTTGCATCTAACACATGTTCAAAGTTGTAATGTTGCATATGAGTACTCTTTCTAGAAATAAAATGAGTAGAATTTTTTAACTAGAAAAAAAAAATACTTAGGATGAGTCATTAACAACTCTTAAATAATTTAATAAACTTAATGAATCACTAATGCTTCAAACAATAGGTTAATGAGCTTACAAAAAAAATATGTTGTGTATAGGTACATGACAATGTTGGTGACTTCTCAATAATTGATGTAATCACAAATACTTCTACCTGACTCTCTTCTTTCGCATCTCTTCCTAATAATATATAGTGGATCTCTCTTATCTTTTTCTTGGCATATTACTAATACTTATATATTTTATTTCCTACTTTTTGAATTAGCCTTTTGCACTCCTACAGTCTATTATTAGTAATTGTACTTTCTAGCCTTGTTGACCTACCTTTGTGGTCATTCATGGAATTTAATAAAATTATCTTATCTTTATCTTATACTAGCCAATTACTAGAAGCAAGACAATTTGGGGGTAGATGAAGAATTAATGCCCACTAGCATAGACTTTAGGTGCAAACCTCAATGTTTTTGCACCCTTAGATACTATTCACTAAACATCGCGAGTTGTACCTTCTCTTTTCTAATCTATATCAACAATTTATAGATCCAAGGTTAAGATGGATCTATGTTAGTTTATTCATAGCTCTAGATCAGATATGGCAAGTACGAAAAATAATATGTCAATCATTTTTTGGCATTAAGGTAATTACAAAAATAAGACGTCAACTCCTTTTTTTCATCTTATTTTATTGTTGTTACACAGACATCATCCCCCTCACTGCAATCACTAATTTGCTCAAGACTAGAAGTAAGGTGGTACTCCCCTTGTTGAAGCACTCACTCTCTACATGCATGTGCTTATCAATCAAGTAAACAAGAAAATACATTTGCTCCTTTTCATATTGTAGCTCCATTTATGTGGCCTTGAGGGAATGCATCCCACATGTTAAATTGTATTTGGTTATGGCTCAGGTTTGCACCCCAATGGAATAGCAATGGTGGTGCTAGATAAGATAAGATAAAAATAAATTTATTAATGTGCAAAAAATGACCAAAAGATAGGTAAATGGGACTAGGAAATACAATCAGTCAAATCACTTTGTAGGGGTGCCCTAAGCTACACCAAAAGCATTAAAGTAGGAAAGCAATATACAAAATACATGAACTACATATTACATCAAAGAAGAAGAAAGAAGATATTCTCCTAACACTTAAGGTCGAGGAAAAGAAACTTGCAATGTAACTGTGGCTCAAGCTAGATTGTCGATCCAATCTGGAGAAAAAGAGTACATATATTGTTGGATTATTGAGAGGGGGGGTGAATCAATAATGAGCAATTTTAGTACTTTTAACCACAGTATATTCTTCAACAATATTCAACAGTTTATCATTAGCATTCAATATATCATCAGCAGTATAATCATAAACAGCATCACATCATAATAGATACAAAGTACACCAAAATTTACGTGGAAACCCAAATGGGAGAAAACCATGGAATGCTTTTCTTATATATCAAAAGAATACATTCATTGGAAGCACAAACTTCCTGATTCTCCAGCTACAACTGGAAGGAGGCTCCAACCCCCTATTCTCGGGCTCCAGCCTGAAGGAAGCTACAACTCTCTAAATTTTCTAGCTCCAAGTAGAAGGAGGCTACAACCTCCTGAGTTCTTTGACTCCAACCAGAAGGTGGCTACAACCACCTATCCTTGCCCCGTCTTGTCGCCCGAAAGTATAAGTGTAGACCAATTGTCGCTATCACAAACTCTACCATTGTCTCTGTCACTATCACTATCACTATGTCACTGTCACCGTCTCATCAACATGTATCTGCTCATCAACCAACTAACACATGTACCATACCATGCATCAACTGTATACCAACATACATATTGAAACTCTAAGATGTTGACCTGTAGACTTCCTTCAGACCTTTAGGGACTAGGTACCAACATCTACTTCAAACTTTCATAAGCTTCTCACAGATACGCAACTTTCTCTTCTACAATCCACGAATATATGCGCTTTCCTCCACTACAACCCGCGTACATCCACGCCCTGATGACCTGCAACTCGCGAATACCTCAGAAACTAAGGTTTGTTGCAACCCCAAGACTTTCTCCTTCGACCTTCCTTTGCTACCTCAGAAATATGTCGTCACAACCTTAGCAAAAGATCACTAGATCACAAGAAAGACAAGCAATGAATAAGTGTGTGAATGTGCTTGTGAACGACTCCTTGAGGTGTTTATATACTTGTGTTAGGTAACTCCTCTCCTTAATTTAGGGATTCTAGGGTTTTCTTATTACAACAACTTTACCCTTTCACTAAGGACTTGTAACCAACTAGGGGCTTCTTGACCACTTCTTTGGGGCTTACAACTTCACAAAGTCATATCTCCCTAACCATGATGAACTATGTGGCGTTCCACATATCATCGAAAACGACACAACGAATACTATCCATCTATGATAGTCTTGCCTGCATCCATCCTTCATGTCCATATTTCGCATTCAACTTCGAGTACCAAAACCACACCGTCGGGACTTCTTCAAGGGTTGACATCAATAACAACCAAACTATCAACAATCTCCCTCTTTGGCATTGATGCAACACTCAAGCATGATAATACTTATGCTCATGCTCCCCTTGTGACCATCGCTCCCCCTGTCTGCATGTTTCTCTCTCTCTATCTCCATGCCTTACTCTATCTCTCCCCCTTTGACATGAATGGAAAAGGGTAATCCTCCTCTTAGGGTTGTTCCCCCTATCTATAGGCCTCTGTTAACTCTACTGACTTTTCTCTTCATGGTGCTTCCTCGTGTAACTCTGATGTATATGAAAAGCATTCAAGATAATTCTTTACTTGACCTCTTCAATACTTTTGTTTCTCTCCCCTGTCTTGTTAAGTTTGATGTTGTGTGGATCACTGTGGGGCAGAAACTATTCCAAGCTTCTGTCGCAGATACTCAAAAGTTTCCCTTACAAGCAGTTTGGTGAAGATATCTGCAATTTGCTCTTTTGTCCCGACATACTCTAGCTTGATGTTCTTCTCTTTAGCATGTTCCCGTAGAAAATGATACTTGATCTGAATGTGCTTCATCTTAGAATGCATCACCCGATTCTTGGATATACTGATTGCGTTGGTGTTGTCAGAGAGTATCGTAATGGGCTCATCACACTATTTGTATATCCTGTAAGGTCTGCTTCATCCAAAGAACTTAAGTATAGCAAGTCGTTGTTGCAATGTATTCTACTTATGTTGTAGACAAAAATATTGATGATTGTTTCTTGCTTAACCATGATACCAGACACTCTACCAAGTAAAAAACTGCTCCACTTGTACTTCTTCTATCATCTATACAACCTACCCAATCTGCATCTATGTAGGTGACAAGAGATAGATCCTTCCCTTTTGGATACCATAATCCAAACTCTTTTGTACCTTTGAGGTATCTGAATATCCTCGTTACTGCCATAACATGTGATTCCTTTGGTACTGCTTGAACCCTTGCAACCTATCCAACTATCTATATCACATCTGGTCTGGAAGTTGTCACATAGAGTAAGTTGCCAATCATCGATCTCTATTGTCTTTGATCTGCGTCCTTAGAATCATAATCCTTACTTAACTTGCAACTCGTCTGCATAGGAGTACTGATTGGTTTGCAATATGTCATCCCAAACTTCTTCAACATTTCTCTGATATACTTGGCCTGAGAGATAAAGATACATTTGTTGCTCTGATATATCTGAAGACCCAAAAAGAAAAATAACTCTCCAAGCAAAGACATCTGAAATTCATTTTGCATCTCTTTGGCAAACTTCTGACTCATCCTGTCATCATCACTTCCAAAAATAATATCATCAACATAAACTTCAATTAACAAGATACTATCTTGATTTACCTTTATGTAGAGATTGTTGTCTGCATTTCCTTTCCTGAACCCTTGTTGTTGTAGGTATCAGTCCAACCTTGAAAACCATGCCCTGGGGGCTTGTTTGAGACCATACAAGGCTTTCTTCAACCTGCAAACATAATTTTCTTTCTTTGACAACTGAAATCCTTCTGGCTACTCGATGTAGACTTCTTCCTCTAGATCTCCATTTAGGAATGTTGATTTTACGTCCATCTGATACACTTTAATATTCTTGGAGCATGCATAGGCTAGTATCAGTGTGATTGCTTCCATCCTGACAACTAGGGCAAACGTCTCTTCAAAATCTATACCTTCAACCTGAGAGTATCCCTTGCATACTAGTCTTGCTTTGTTCCTGGTAACTTGTCCATCCTCGTTCAATTTGTTCATGAAGACCCACTTTGTACCGATTACATTCTTGTTCTTTGGCCTTGGAGCCAATTCCCAAGTGTCATTCTTTTCTATCTGGTCTAAATCTTCATCCATAGCTTTTATCCAGAATTCATCCTTGTTGGCTTCTTCAAAACTGCTCGGCTCAATGGTAGATAGTAGTGCTAGATGTTGTTGTTCTAGTGAACGGATTCTTCTTCTGGTTTCAACTCCTACATCTTTATTTCCAATAATTTGTTCTGATGGATGATTTTTCTGCACTCCTCTGTTGGGTGTCTTTGGAGGTACTCGAAGATCCTGTTGTTCTTATTGTGCTTCTGGTTGCTCTTCTTCTTCATCTGATTCTTCATCTACTTCTTCTTCTTTCAAATCTTCTTCATGATCATGTTCCACTGAATCTTTGCTACTTTCTTTTATCCTTCGACCATTTGTCTCATCAATCGTCACATTGATGCTTTCTACTATTCTGTTGAGTCTTAGATTGAAACATTTGTATGCTTTCATTTTGCTTGAGTACCCAACCAGTGTGCCTTTATCGACTCGAGAATCAAATTTTCCAATTCTGCCATCTTCTCTTTCGATGTAGCATTGTTTCTGAAAACTCTAAAGTGCTTCACATTTGCTTGTCTTCCTTTCCATTGTTCATAAGGAGTCTTATCATTGTTATTTATGAGCATCCCTTTGTTTTGTATGTGAATTGTTGTATGAACTGTTTGTACCCAAAAGACATATGTCAACTTGGAATCCATTAACATGGTTCTGGCCATTTCCTGTATTGTTTTGTTCTTCCTTTCAACAACTCCATTTTGTTGAGGTGTCCTAGCTACTAAGAATTGTCTCTTTATTCCATGCTCACTGCAGAATTCCATGAATTTCTTTGATGTAAATTCTCCTCCATTGTCTGATCTCAAACACTTGATTTTCAAATATGTCTGAGTTTCAACCATCTTTTTGTATGTCTTTAAGTTTTCGAATGCCTCTCACTTCTTATTTAAAAAGCAAATTGCAGTCATTTTTGTGTAGTCATCAACTAGAAGCATGAAGTACCGTTCACCTTTCAATTCTTTTGTTCTTGTCGGTCTAACTAGATCAGTATATAAATCTCCAGTGGTTTTGTTGTGGAGTATTCTTTTGACTTGAACTTCGTCTTGGTCTGTTTTCCCTGTAGACAATGCTTACATAGAATGTTTGTCGGCTTCGAGATCTCGAGCATTTCTCTTACTGCTTCCTTTTTGTTGACTTTGAAAAGATTATCAAAATTTATATGACCCATTCTTCTGTGCCATATGCCAATTTTCATCGTCCTTACATAAGCAACATCTTTCCTTTCCTATTTCATTTAGAACATATATGTTGCTTGGAGTTCTTACAGCTGTAGCTGCCAACTTGCCTGATTATGCTTTCCTTATCTCGCACTTCTTTGAATCAAACACAAGTCTGTGTCCTTGATCACACATTTGACTTACACTTAGAAGATTGTGTTTCATGTCTTCGACCAGTAAAACATTTTCTGTCGTGGCATCCTTACTTCCGAGCTTGACTGTGCCCTTTCCAATAATCCTGGTTGAGTTGTCATTCCCAAATGAAAATGATCCATCTCTTTCCTTTTTCAATGTCAGAAACCTTTCTTTATCACATGTCATATGCTTTGAGCATCCACTGTCAACATACCATCAATGTTTCTTGTGTTGAGCTTGTAGAGCAAGATTACATTCTTCAGTGTTGAATTGATCCTGCTTTCTTATCCATATCCTTTGCGGTTCATGCTTATGACTGTTGATATTTTGCTTTGGTTCCCTTGGAGGAACAGTGAGTCTGCAATCTCTAACTATATGTCCAAAGTTGTCGCACTTGTAGCATTCTACCTCATCACTTAATGATCCAAATCTGTTGTAGCTTCTACAATGTGCTTCATGAGATCTTCTTGGATAATTATTTCTTGTATAGCCCTCATCGTTGCTTTTGTTCTTGGTATTGGCTCTACAATTCACAGCTTTGTGCCCAAAATTATAACATGAATAACATGATAATAGTTTGATACCTGGGAGTAGAAGATCTTTTGAATGGTGTCGCTCTTCTGAATCCTTCTTCTTCTTGAGGTCTTTCTATAGTTGGTTGTTGTTGATACTAATTTATGAATCTTCTAAATGGTGTAGTGTCTCTGTAATCTTCCCCTTGAGTTTTCCTGTCTTCTTCTTTTGAGGGACCTTTCACAACTTTTGCATAACTTCTTGGTTTTGCTTCTTGCTCTGTTGTTTTGGAGCTTGAACCTTTCTTTCTCTGCGTCTAATTGTATCCTAATCCAGATATGTCATAGTAAGGTCTTTGACTGTTAATGATATTATCCAATATCCTTGTGTTATTTTGCTGCATGTCCTTCTTTTGAAGATCTTTTCTTAGAGTGACTATCTTTGCTTCTAACTTTTCAATGATCTTGTCCTTTTCAACTAACTTTCCTCTAATCCTCTTGTTTTTTTCTGCCTGGAGTTTTAGCTTCGTGATTGTCTGCTCGACTTCTTTGGAGTTCTGAGATTCTTCTTTCTTCGTTAGTTCTGCCTGGAGTGATTTGTTTGTCTTATTTTCCTTCTTTAGAGCTTCTATGGCACATATCAATTATTCCATGTAGCCGATTTTTGCCTCTTCACATTCTTCTTCGAAGCCCTCTTCATCAGAGTCTTCTACTTCCATGAATAGTACCATTTTTGTATCACTGTCACTGACTTCATCTTCGTCTGATGAGGAACTGTCTTCCTTGGTGCAGAGACTTTTCTTGAAAAAAATTATTTTTGTTTCTTCTCCCCTTTTGGATTTTCTCTTTCTTTTTAGAGTCATCTTCTTTAATACCTTTCTTTTTCTTATAGAGACATTTATTAGAAAAATGACCAACACCACCACAATTAAAACATTTAAATGGAAGCATGCCTTTGTATTTGTCAGTTCCCTTTTTCAGCCTTTTGACGAAGTTAGCCATCTCTTCATCTTCCTCTGAATCATCGCTACAGCTACAGTATGATTTTGGCTTTTGTTTGTCTTTCTTCTTCATCTTCTTGGATGCCTTGAATGTTGCTTCTTTTGTGATTGAATTGTCCTGCTTTGTTCTCATCTCATAAGCTGTGAGAATCCCATGCAACTCATCCATGGTCATTGTAGCTAGGTCCACTCTTTCTCCTAGAGCTGAAATTTTTGAATCAAACCTCATTAGCTGAGATCTTAATGCCTTTTAACAACGACCTGTTCCTTTTTCTCGTCCCTCGAGCCTTTGATACTGTTTACTATTTCGTCGACTCGTAGAAAGTAGGCTGCTATGTTTTCATCTTCATTCATCTTCAATTGTTCAAACTTGGCTCTGGAAATCTTAAGTTTGGCTTCCTTAATTTTTGTATCTCCTTCGTAGATAGTCTTCAGTTTATCCCACATTTATTTTGTGGAATCACAATGCATAATCTCGGTATGTATTGCTTGAGCCACACCATTCTCGATAGCATTTCTAGCCCTTGAATCATTTTCTTCGAGCTTCTTTCCATCTCTATATGTCGGGGGAGTGGCAAGTGCTTCGTATCCATCTACTACTACTCGCCAAACATCGAATCCTTGTGCTTGTATATAAGTTTTCATTCTTCTGCTCTAGAATGCATAGTTCTCACCATCAAACTGTGGTACCCCAATCCTAGCATGATCCATGATCTCCTTCCAGTGGTTTTGAAGGACCTGCTCTGTTACCAATTGTTGGATTACTCAGAGGGGGGTGAATCAGTAATGAGCAATTTTAGTACTTTTAACCACAGTATATTCTTCAACTATATTCAACAGTTTATCATTAGCATTCATTATATCATCAGCAGTATAATCATAAACAGCATCACATCACAATAGATACACAATACACCAGAATTTACATGGAAACCCAAATGGGAGAAAACCATGGAATGCTTTTCTTATATGTCAAAAGAATACATTCATTGGAAGCACCAACTTCCTAATTCTCCAGCTACAACTGGGAGGAGGCTCCAACCCCCTATTCTTAGGCTCCAACCTGAAGGAAACTACAACTCCTTGAATTCTCTGGCTCCAACTAGAAGGAGGCTACAACCCCCTAAGTTCTCCGGCTCCAATAGGAAGGTGGCTACAACCACCTATCCTCGCCCCGCCCTGAAGTATAATTGTAGACCAACTGTCGCTATCACAAACTCTGCCACTGTCATTACCACTGTCTCTATCACTGTCACTCTATCTCTATCACTGTCTCATCAACCTATATCTACTCATCAACCAACACATGTACCATACCATGGATCAACTGTATACCAACATACATATTGAAACTCTAAGATGTTGACCTGTAGACTTCCTTCGGACCTTTAGGGACCTGGTACCAACATCTACTTCAAACTTTCATAAGCTTCTCACAGATACGTGACTTTCTCTTCTATAACCCGCGGATATCGTGCTTTCCTCCACTACAGCTCACGTACATCCACGCCCAGATGACCTGCAACTCGCAGATACCTCAGAAACTAGGGTTTGTTGCAACCCCGAGACTTTCTCCTTCAACCTTCCTTTGCTACCTCAGAAATATGTCATCACAACCTTAGCAAAAGATCACTAGATCACAAGAAAGACAAGCAATGAATAAGTGTGTGAGTGTGCTTGTGAATGACTCCTTGAGGTGTTTATATACTTGTGCTAGGTAACTCCTCTCCTTAATTTAGGGCTTCTAGGGTTTTCTTGTTACAACAACTTTACCCTTTCACTAAGGACTTGTAACCAACTAGGGTCTTCTTGACCACTTCTTTGGGGCTTCCAACTTCACAAAGTCATATCTCCCTAACCACGAGGAACTACGTGGCATTCCACATATCATCGAAAACGGCACGACGAATGTTATCCATCTATGATGGTCTTGCCTGCATCGATCCTTCATGGTCATATTCCTCATTCAACTTTGGGTACCAAAACCACACCGCCAGGGCTTCTTCAAGGGTTGACATCAATGACAACCAAATTATCAACATCTATCTTAGGTAGGGACAACTCAACCAACTCTAAAGCGAAACATTGTGAATGATTGTAATCTTCACATGTGGTCATTTATGGCTAAGTGCCATCTTTATAGTATTTTTATATATTTGACTAGGTTAGCCTAATCACCCTCTTGGGCTTTGTGCCCTTATCATGTAGGCATATAACCACCTCTTGAAGGAAGCCTCCCTTCTTAAAGAAACACCTCACTTGAGAAATACACAACTCCAACTCTCGCTTGTATCATTTCATCATATTGATTCATAGTGATTGATTGTTTAGCTTAATAGCATGAATTCGTAGCCTACGGGCACCATATCTTGTGTTTCACTTGTTCATGGGCTCATCTTCTCTTCTCCTTATGATGTGTTTATGGTTCATGATGATTTAAGGGTTCGTTGGTGGTTCCATTTGATCCTTATTTCTCTATTGTGATTTCAACATGGTACCAAAGCAAGTGTGAACTTCCTCTTCCTTATTCAACCCTTTTTATGTTTGGCATTTTTCTCCTTGTGACTAGCATTTTTTTCTCTTGTGCACATTAATGGTAGCATTGATTTTTCCCTCCCACGGTGCACTCACGTGAGGGTTCATTGTGGTTATATGTGTCAGTTTTTTCACTTGTAGTCTTATTTCAACCACTTATTTGAAGCCAATTTGGATTTGTGACAAGTAAAAATTGCCCCAAAGGCTAGCTTTAGGTCTAAAACTAGGGTTTTCAACCTATGTTTAAGACCGCTCCAGCGTTGTAAATTGGGGTTTTCAACATCTTTTGGACAATGCATAGTTTTCTAGGGTCTTTACCCTCTATTTCACTAGCACCCTTGTTCTTTGACACTTTTTAGGTCCTTTCAGTGGATTCAAGAAGATTGTCTGCAGATTGGTGCCCCCCTCTAGGGAAACATGCTCCTTTTTCCTCTTTTTCAACCAAAAACTTGCAAGCTTTTAAAGGTAGCACTAGTTCTATTCATCGAGAGGATTGCTTAGCAGTGACATTTTCTGGATCATTGTTACTATAGGGTTTCAATCCCCTTCTTGGCCCCTTTAGCAAGTTCTCTTAAGGTCTTCATGGAGACTTCTATTTTCTAAACCGGATGGAGTGCTTCTTTGTTACACATATGGTGTACTTTGCAAATCAAGTTGTACCAAATTTAAAGGACGATACTCTTGGTATTGAGTCCACCTTATTTGGAGATATTCTTCATATTCCAGGGATTGGTACTTTTATATTGAACACTGTGATTGGTGACACAAGGCCTACTCCTTAACTTCCAACCATGATTCATAGTGACTCTAACAAGCCTGTGGCAATTTGTTTCCACTCACAAGTCCACGCGATCTATCCCACTCTACTTTACTAATGATTCTCGAGTTATTTTAGTAGATCAATTTGATTGCATGGATCTATGCCCTTCACACTATGATATTTGTCCTTATGGGACATCCTATGTACAGCACACTTCAATGGCTCTTTTTTTCAAATCTCCGCAAAAGAACCCCTTTACTAGATAGTGGAACTGTATTGGTTTTGGTGCTACAGTGTTTTGGAGAGGTTCTATCTTCATATGGCTCACGTTCAACATTACAAGGGGAAGGTGCTAGCTAATGTTTTCTCTTCCTGGCCTCCTATCGATCTTCAGGGAAAATGTTGTGCATAGAGCCAGCCTTGTGTTGAGATGGGTATCGGTTAACCCTCTCACTTCTTTATTCTGGCTACAGTGGACCAGCTTTTCAAGTTGGTTATCCACACACCAACTCTCACTTGTATTCCAACCACCTATAGTCTATATTTTTTACAAGGTCACACTTTATTAGGAGTTGGGTATTTATAAACCAAATTATGGAGGAAATTTGAGGGACACATTAATTTGTAGAATTAATGTGTATAACAAATGAAGGTACAAGATTGAGGTCCATCCAGCTGTGGTCTAGCAACAACTTGGAGTAGTTGTTGTGATAACGACTTAAGTTCAAATCCTCCATAATTGGGGTATTTATTAGGACCCCCTTTGCCATCTATGATTCAAATTATGGAGGAAATTCAAGGGACACAAATTAATTTGTAGAATTAATGTTTATAACAAGCAAAGGTAGAGGACTAAGATCCATCAGGTTGTGATCTAGCAACAACTTGGAGCAGTTGTTGTGATAATGACCCAAGTTCAAATCCTGGAGGGCATGCTCCCCTTGTGTGTGGGGTTTGTCTAACGTGGTTATTGATTAACATGAATATTGTTAATGTAGCCTTCAAGCAAATTATCATATCGTGCTAGCAAGTTACCAGAAAACCCTATTCTTCACTTAAGTGTGTGAGGGCGAGTCGAGCCTATTTCTAAGTTTACCATCTATAAAAAGACAAGTTCCCATTTAAAAAAACAGAGGAAGGTAGATCACAATAATGAGGGCAAAAAGTAATTGCAAAGCAATGCCTACATTAAAGCATTTACAATAATCTACAACAATAGAATGCAACAGTGAATAAACTAAAAATGCATAATTAAGTAAACAAGACTCATTGTAAATGTTAAGCTCTATTCATGAGCCACTACACTCATGGAGGTAGCAATCTTTGGGAAAAAAGAGATGCATGTTATGCTCATGTGTTAATAGCCAAAATGTTAAGAGCTAACATAAGAGGGTGACACCATTATTTATTCTTCTATAATAGGAAACAAAACAACGAAAGAAGGGTGGAAGAATGAGTTTAAAAGCATTTCTTCCCACATGCTTGGTGATAGTGTGTGGCTTGTAATGAAGTGGCACAATCTTTCTATTTGTTTCTCCAGCCTCTTCCTTCTACAAATGAAACCAAAATTTACCAAAAACCTTGTATCGATGCTTAACTCAATGTTGATCATATTACCATTTATATTTTGCATTGGACTTCTACTAGATGTCATGGACCTATTGTTGTATTTGTTCAATTCACTCCACAAACCTTGTTTCTCTATATGCTTCCTTCCATGCACAGGAAGACTCCTATGTTGATGCAAATGACAGAGCTACATGAATTAGGGTCAGTGGTCAAAACCCAAAACACACCTTGAAGGGGTCATCTCGAATAGAATTATGAAGAGTTTTATTGTAGTTGTGATACATATACAAGGCACATACTCATCCAAGTGTGTGGTTGCTTTAAATTGTACATCCTAAGGAGATGTACTAAAATCCAATTGACCATCTTTGTTTTTCCATCTGTCTATATGCAAAAGGAAGTTGACTCCGTTAACTTTGTGTCTAGTAGAGGCCAAACACTAGACCAAATGATGCTTAAGAAATGACCATCTCTAATTAACACATTCATTCTTGGCATATCAAAGTGAGCCCAAACATGATCAAAGAAGAGTTTAGCAATGCCTTTTGTTGTTATGCTCTTCTTACAAGGTGCCAAAATCTACGTTGCGGGGGAGCACCTGCCCCCTCCACCCTCGCTCCTGAAGCGCGCTCCCAGAGGGAGCGTTTACAAAGTGCGTTCCCAAGGGCGCTTCCTAAACGCTTTCTTCAGGGAGCGTTTTTCGAGAGCGCGCTCGCTTGGGAAAAAAACGCTCCCTGCCCATTTTGGGAGCGCTCAAGGAAAGTCACTCCCTGAACGCTCCCAAGACGCTCCCTGGTTGCTCCTACACAATGAAGCGGATTCATCTTTTTTTTGGGGTGTTTGGTAACAAAGTCAAGGTTCCAAATGGCTTCAAAAGGCATAGTGAGGGTTTGTTAGGATTAAAACACTCACTCCATTTTTCTCTCATTCTAATTCTCATTCACTCATCTTTGCTAAGAGGGTTTTGAGTGGGCTTCTTGTTATTTCTTGAGGAGATTGAATGCTACTATAGGGAGATTGAAGGGAGATTGGAGAGCTTGGAAGGAGCATACTTGTGCTTTCATCACACATATCAGAGGTTTACAGGTTGATATCAATGGAGCATTTGATGGACTAGAGGCATATTATTGGTGCACACTGTCATAAAATTGCTTCTCTTGTGACAGTTTATCTGTTGACCACCTCGATGGGTGCTGAGGCATTCTAATGGAAGTTGTCTAATTGCACATTTGTCATATCAGTTTGATTGCCCCTAGTGCCTAGCTCGGAGATGGTACTATCATTTGGTTAATGTTTGGTTGAGTGTCTTGGCTAGAGCAGGCACATTTCTCCCATTTATGGATTGATTATAATGTCATGTAGCTTATTTGGTGGTTGCCTCTTCTTTGTGCACATTTTCATGGGTGGATCAGCTCTCTAGTACTTATGTTATTGGCTTTCATGAGATCTTCACCTTGGTTATTGAGTGCCCTAGGTCATATGGGCCTTTCTAGCATTGTGATGGCATATTCTAGTAGGTTGACTCATCATTTGGAGAGAGTGCTTTACATTGGCACAGTTCTTTATGTTAATCTAGCCCTCTTAATGGCTAAATGTTGATGTTATGTGATGAGACTTGGTTCTATTGGTGGAATGCCCTAGCACGTGTGGGCTTATTTGGCATTTGGATAGCATCTTGACATTGTTGGCTCTTTGTTCTAAGCAAGGGCTCCTCACATGCACATATTTTTAGATGGATTTAGCCTTCTCAACGGCTATATTTTGAATGGTATATCATATTTGAGCCTTGTTGTGTGGATGCCATTGCTCACCTAGACACTCTCGGCACATGGATCAAGTCTTGATGAGTTTGACTACCATTTTTAGTAAAGCACTCCCTTAGTTTCATCTTGTTGGCACATTTTTTAGGCATGGTCATGTTTTATTGTTTATTTGATGGGGTTGTTCCTTTACTTCATGGATCTAGTGGACTATTTCGATGACCTTGCACATCGAACTATGCTAGCATATTGTTGGTTGACTCCTCATTCCATGGATCTAGTAGTTGGCATTTGATTTGAGGATTGTTACACCTTGGAGGACGAGTTTGTGGTGTTGTTGACGAGGAGGTCCTAGCCATTGGGCTAAATTTAGCATGTTGTTGGCAATTTGTATTATTTTAATTATGCCTCGAGAGGAGCACTCCCTTATTTGAGATCCCCTTGCACATTTTTTGAAGTTGCTACTTGGAGGACACACCTAGGAGTATTCCAATGACTCCTTTAATGATTTGACATGGTCAACTACCTCACTACAGGGGAGAAGATCATGACATGTGGCATTCCCACTTGGATTTTTCATTTTATTACTCTTTGTTGACTTGTCAATTAGGGTTGGTTAGGAGAAAGTAGTATTTTATGTTTGCCTGGGGGAGGATCTAGGATCTCACACATGGATCTTATTATTTTATTTTGAGGAGGTTTGAGCTTTGTACTCTATATAAGAGAAGCTCTTGCTCTTGTAATGGTTGTTGAAAGTTTGTGGAAACACTAGAGCCTATTGCTTGAGTTTATTGAAGTTTACTTGGAGCTAGAGGCATATGTTTGTGGATGTAATTTGTTGAAGATAAATGTTGAAAATTGATTTCATCATATGTGTTATGAAGGGTTGAACCTTACAACTCTTTGGTAATGAATATGATGCTCTAGAGTCTATTTCATTTCGTGGTTGATGTTGTCTATTACAATCTATTGATGACAAATTTTTATGATTGTGTTATATGTGTACTAAATGGTTGATGCTTTAATGATCATCACTAATCCAATAGTTAAATGATCGTATATCTAAGTTTTCATGTTTTTTGCAATTGATTCGACATTTTGCATGTTTTTTTATATATATGCATCAAAATATATTAAAATATGTATTATATAAAAAACGCTCTCGCTCCCTGATATTTTTGAAAATTGCACTTCCCACTCGCAACAGTGTTGGCCAAAATCACCAATTTAGAGAATCTATCTACAACTCGATTGGTATTTCCTTTCTTTTACTTAATATTAGGGTGTAGTTGTTCAAGCTAAGTGAACCATTTCTAATGGCAATCGTTTCATAGCTTTCCCTGGGTCTACATGAATTGAAGGGGTCTATGATTTGTATAAATAATAGTTTTCTTACCTAAAATATAATGCTTCCATTGTTTATAATATTGAACAATAGGGTAGAGCTCCTTATCACAAGTTGGGTATCTTCCTATCATGCCATTGAGAATCACTTGGATAAGCAACCAAATATCCACGATGAATGAGAACAACACCAATTCCATACTATAAAGCATTTGTCTTCTCAAATCGATTGTTGCAGATCTAAAAGACTAGTATTGGAGCTGAAGAAATTCATTGTTTCAACACTTCAAATGCTTGCTATTATGTTGTTGTCTAGATGAACTTGGCTTTGGCTCCCACTCTCGTTGCTTGGTTCATACGCCATGAGATGTGGGAGAACCCCAACACAAACCTGCAGTAGAATTTGGCAATGCCCAAGAATCTACGAAGCTCTATGAGTGTTGTTGGCGCTGGCCAATCTCTGATTACTTGAGCCTTTGTTATATTACATGTACTCCTCCACAATGTATCCAAAGTACGGAATTCTCTGCATGCCAAACAGACACTTCTCTAAGTTAGCATACAACGCAAAGTATTGAAAAGTTGAATATGTTCCAAGGGTTCCCCAACGTTTCGTTGAAGATAAGGATATCGTCCAAGTAGACAACCACAAATGAATCAGTAAAGGGTTGCGGGATGTCGTCCATCATCTTCATAAATGTCACAAGCACATTAATTAAGCAAAAGGCAAAACTAACCATTCAAATAGGCCTTCCTCAGATTTAAAGATCATCTGCCACACATCGACCAATTCGATTGGAACTGGTGGTACCATGGACTTTGTTGAAGAACTTTGCACCTCTGAGTTGATCTAGCAAGCCTTCAATCCATTGGATGAGGTACCTATTTATGATTGTGATCTCGTTTAAGCCTTTGTAATCAACAAAAAGTTGCCATGAACCATCCTTTCTCTAAACCAACACGATTGGACTACCATAATGCAAATCACTAGGTCGATGTGGCCCTTTCTGATCAATTCTTGGGTTTGTCACTTGTTCTCCACACTCTCCCAAATAGAATGTCGATACACAAGGCCATTGGGCGCCCAATAAGACTTCGATTAGATGCTTCACCTAATAGTGTAGTGGTACTCTTGTGGGGGTTGTAACAAAATCCTGGTATTTTGCCACCAGTTGATCTACTTGTCTTTGTTGCTTCATTGCAATGCTTGCAATAATCTAAGCAGTTGCAGCAATATTCCTTTCTCCATGCAATTTGACCATAAAAAGCACAAACTTCCTAGTTTTAGCAATCAACTCCCTACCTTGTTCTTCACTGATGAAAGCAACTATGATAAAGACATGACCTCTAGAACTTGTAGAGCTGATCTCTGAAATAGTGATGTGATGTTGTAAGGTCTAGATTAATACACCAAACATCTATTCCACATGTAAGGTTGACCAAGCAAAACATGACAAACTTCAAGGGGCACAACATCAAACAATACCTCATCTTTGAAAGGCTTGAGTCGATATTAGAGACAACATTGCAAACTAATGTGAAAGTCTCACCCCTGATTCAACCAACCAATGGTGCATGGTTGAGAGTGAGGGATTCTTGGCAATTTTAACCTTTACACAACCTTTTAGGATATCAAGTTGTTTGGATGTCATTATCAACAATAAAATGCAAAGCTTTTCCCTTCACCCACAGTTGTGAGTGACGGAGACACTCTCCCTCTTCCAACTCCTCCGAGTATTCTAGTTGCACTTGTGAAGTGGCAATGGTGGCACAAGGGTCCATTGCCATAATATGCTTCCCATGGTCCTAGGTTTGAAATGGTGCCAACTCTAATGTAGGTGCAGAGGTTTGTATCTCGACCAATGTTGTATATGTCGTGTCGGGGAAAGTGTC
Source organism: Picea engelmannii (assembly GCA_009831015.1). Lineage (NCBI taxonomy): Eukaryota > Viridiplantae > Streptophyta > Pinopsida > Pinales > Pinaceae > Picea > Picea engelmannii. Next base: position 238,517 of record ML800408.1, read on the forward strand.
GACGAGGGTCCGAAATGTAACTTCTCGGTGACATCGGCGGAAAATGTCACAAGACCTCAAAAAAATACAAAAACACTCATTTTTTTCAATTTTTTAAACTTGTAAAGCAACAACAACATCAAATAAACACTTTTTTCACTCTCCTTAGCAGTCTTTTCATCTTAGACTTGAAACCTCTTGGGAAAAGTTAATTGTTTAATGCTCAATTATGCCTTTGGAAAGGAACTTGAATTATTGTCATTTCCCTCAATTCTAACATTTAGAAAATGACTAGAACAGATTGAGCATAAAAGAAAGTTCAATCTCTCTAA
>ML800408.1:242878-259809 GCA_009831015.1 Picea engelmannii
AGTGAAGAATTGAATATCTTCGTTACCCTTTTCCCTCCTTTAGCCTCTCTTTGTCCACACCCTAAAAGATCAATGGCCTGGATCCAAGCTAGCCATGTCAAATCAATGGGTGAGATTTAATCCAAAAATCTCACTTAGGAAACCCACTTTTCCAAGTTTCCTTAGTTTGCCTCGTGTCCTTTAATTCACCCACAAAGTGAATTAAATGTCACTTTAATAACTTAAGTGACTTAAACTCCTAAGTCAACGTGAAATTAGAACATAAAGTAAAGCAATAAGGGTAATAGTCTCCCCCTTTGTGTTTAGAGACTCACAAACACAAGGGGACCACTTTCCAAGGCACCCAAATCTCAACACAAAGCTCCAATTAGACTGTAGAGTGGTGAGACCTCAAGTCTCCCCTCAACCTCCCCCTCCCACGAGAGAGCAACCAATATCCCCAAGGTCGATTCAAAGGTGTCGAACCAAAGATAAGACCAAACATCCTCATAGTGACAGATGGACCAGCTCCAAACAAATCCAGAGCATGGCACCTCTTGCTTGTCGAATTACCTCCCAGCATTACCTTAGCAGCCAAAGATCTATCTAGAATTTCTTTGCTTCAACCTTGGATGGTAAGAGAGCAGGGCTCCCTTGCTCCTACGTCCCCCCTAGGATCATACAATTGAATCCCACTATGGTGCGCTCTAGTCACCCCCCTCACCCTCAATCACCAAGCCCATTGACATTATCCTCTCTCTCTCTCTCTCTCTCTCTCTCTCTCTCTCTCTCTCTCAGCATCAAGATGTCCAATTTTCCAATCTTGAACTCCCACTTTGTATCACCACAACTATGATACTATTATCTAGATAGATAGATAGATAGAKAGAGATAGAKAGACAGAGATAGAGAGACAGAGAGAGCTTYGTTGGTGTTGGTTAGACCTATTGATTGGCTTAGTTAAATACTTATCTATGCTGCAATGTTTTCTTTAACTTTCTTTATCTTGCTTTCAGCATTACCTAGGAGTTGCTTTTGCACTCCCACATTGTATTCACACTGGATATATTTTTTAGTCTCATTGACCTACCTTTGTGGTCATTTGTTGGACATCAATAAAATTATCTTCTCTTATCTTATAAAGACTTACAATGCTTGTCAATTGGGTCGAGCTCGTGTGGTTGTGGGATGGAGTGTTATCCTCCCCACCCAGGTTCTATTCACGTTTATGACATGTTGAGCTCATTATGAGTAAATTGTTGTAACAGCTTTGAGCCCTATTGTTGATCTTGCATTGTCCAATGTAGAATCTAGGGTTTACCCTGGGTACCATTGTTGAAATGAGGGGAAGTACCAGGGGGCTTTCCTCAGGAGTTGTTACCTGGGAAAAAAAAAGACTTACAATGCTAGAATACATGATAATTTTGACCTATAGAGAGAAAATCAACTTAACTAGTTTTTGAGTTCAAGTGTTTGGTGCATTCACCAATGCATTTCACTGGCGAAGGTTAATTGCTTTGGCTTGGGTTATCATCGATATTGCAATATGATCATATGGCATTGTTTACCAATATTTATTTATATGATTTTTATGGATGTTTGAAATGCCCCTCTTTTCAACGTATGTATGGAGGCAAGTGGAATGTTTGTGTTAAATACATAATTCTAATATGGGTGGATTTATTCACCTAGGGATGTGTCAATATCATGATAAATGATAATTGCATGAGTTGGTTCAAAAGGCCCGTGTGTTTTATGCAATATCATTTTCTTTTAAGGTAGACTTTGTAGCCAAGTAAGCAAAGAATCTCAATAATACAGCAAGAATTATTTGCATCACAAAATCACCAAGATCCAAACATAGTTTTTACTTGATCTCCGAGGTAAAATGACCCCAATCTCAAACCATGAGAATAACGCATCCCACCAAACATCTGTTTTCGGCAGAAATAGATCATTTACACTAAATAATTGTATATTGATGCAAATACGAAAAAATATATACTGACAATGCATCCGTGTTAATTCTTCCATAACTATTTTTAGTGTTACAAATGTTAGAAATTGCAACGCTACAATATGAAGGATGTGGTGACTGATACATCTACAAAAAACTGCTATAGAAATGACTATGAACCACTTACACACTACAGATGAAATTAAGATGAGTACAATTATATTTGCATCTTTCTTACTGCATTCCACAATCAAATCTATTAAGAGTAATGTAAATTATTTTTAATGCAGTAGCACAATGCCAACATTCTGTGAAGGGAAGATACCACAGTAAGTAACATTGGATACCCACACACACCTACCTACAAGTAGGACAACCACAGAGACCAAGGGATCAACTTTAACGTACAGAAGCATCAAACAGTCGGGTTACTTAAGGAACTCGCAGCCACATAATATAATTTGATCTGCCCAAAATTAATTCCCCCTTACTAAATCAACATGTTGGTCGGTCCAAAGTAGCTCTAACTCTACCAAGTCTTCAGGTGGGAATGGATGATCAAGCTCACGCACCATCTGTAACCAATTTACAGAACAATGCCTGGAAACAATCTGCCGAGGAATTAAATTGCTATGACAAGCTAATAAAATAAATTTCCCCCTAATCACACAGTTTTAATACCTAGATGCAGGGAATCATGGCAGACCTGCTCTAGTCGACGTATCCCATTCCAAGACAATCCCATGACACCAAGGCGATTGAACTCAATCTCGGCCCCTGAACACTAAACCAGACATGCCTAACCTCAACCCCTGGTCCATGACAATGACAATGCAAAAACGGTCATTGGGTTGTGGTCTAATGGTAAGTAAAGGTCCAAATCCCGGCGGTCCTGCCCAACCTAATAAAGCTGGGTTAAAGTACAGAAGTCACTCTCTTTAAGTAGTTGCTGGACTCGCTTGTTCCCGCGGTACAGGAAACGGAATTCCATAGCCACTTCTTCTAAACAAAAGGAATTTCACCACATTAATTAATATAATAAAATTACCATCCAAAACATTTTGCCCAAATTTACAGACCAATAATCTAACTCCTACTCAATAAACGGAATTAGGTACAGTAAAACTACCAGTAAATTTTTCAATTATCTAATGCCCACAGAATCCAAAACCCAATATACCAGTTTCCTAGAAAGGATAGATCAGCATTCTAAATATTAACATTTTCCCCAAACTATTTCCAAGGGCCATGAAAACCGAGAGCTTAAAAACCAGAGAAAATCCACGTCAAACATATTCTTACAAACATCAGAAATTTCACAACCCCTGGCTCCTGAAACCTCTATTATAACCCGTAGCATCAAGGCCGCGGGATTCGGTCCCGTTACCAACCAAAATACACTACATGAAACCTTTTCTCATTCAGATTGCCACAAAATTCCAACCCAAAAAAAACATAAAAAAATCAACGACAATAATATAATCACTACTTACCTTTGCTTCGTTGATCTTGGTGATAGTCCTCATTGTAAAACCCTCGTAGCCTCCTCCTCCTGCTGCTGCTACAGGGTACCCTAAACATGTGAGGGAAGGGGCTTTCGAACCCTTGATTTGTTGAAGGTATCCAAAAAACACGAGCAGCGCAGAAAGCTCCCGAAATAAAGTCGGACTGAACAACGTCGTCTGCAGGATTGGTTCCCGGGACCTGTGGGTGCGAAAATAGGCAGACGCCTCCTACAAATCCCCCGGTTTCTGACATTGTACGAACATCTTCATCTTTCCCTCCACATCCTCAAATAAAAATTTATTCAATAAAAATAAAAATAAAATACGGGAAAATTATTAATGAAAATAATAAAATACATTTATTAATTTATTTTAATTCATTTATTTAATATTTAAAAAATTAATTTAAACTCTGCTGATGTTGATATGGCTTAAAAAGGGAGACAGTGGCCTTTGACCTTTCACCCTTCTTCGGGAATAAGTAATTTGGAGACTGTCACGGGTTTCTATCAGAAATAGGTAAAATAAAATGATGAAAGATTCTTAAGTGTTATTGCACGCTTTTTAAGTCATGGGAAGGAAGAAGTGGCCATTGATAAATATTGTTTATTTGAAATTGAAGTCATGTGCATGTTACATAGTGCTTAGTCCTTGCTAAATGTATAAAAGTACATAAGTTATTAAAAAAAATATTTGTAAAATGGAGTTTGGTAAATATTTTTTTTTTTTAGTGTTAAGGTAATATACATTGTAAAAAAGAAATAAAATCTCTTTTCATATATATATCTACAAAATTAAGTAATGCACTTATTAGTCCGCCAAAGGCATAGGGACTATAGTGATGAGTTAGTTGTTGATTAACTATTACTTTTAATTTATATGGATTTCCAACGTTCAACATAGGAACATTTACATAATATTTTTTATTAAAATTAAAATAAATCAAAAACATTTTTTTTCTTACTTTTTATTGGACTTCAACTTTGAAGCCTTATTGCCCCGGTGATGGTGTGCATTAATAATCACATCGGCCTATGTTAATACTTGGCCCTCGTAAGTGCGGTTGCATTAATACTTACCCTGTAACTACGAGTACAGTCTGTCAGTACCGTCTTTCTGGCGAATATGATTGATTCGATAGTAACTGAAACATGTCGGCAGGAGGAAGCATTACGATGCATTAGTGTTGCCCTTCTATGCATGCAAGTTGATCCAAGCATTCGTCTGGTTATCTCTAATGTTATACTGTTGATCTCCAGCGCTTTTGTAACATTAAAAAATGCAACACAACCAGCGTTTGTGACAAGTGGTGAGTAACCTGGGAGGATCCACAGGCGGTAGCTCTGGTCAAACAAGTATTTCATAATATTAAAATTAAAATTGATAATAATATTTTATATGAAATCTGAGATTATCAAACAAGTACGTGCTAGAATGTTATTAATTCCGCTAGTAAAAAAAATTGATAATAATATTTACATTCCAAGCGTGAGGTCCAAGAAGGCAATGGAGCCTAAAGACAGAGAAGAGCACATGCCTGCTTTTTTGGAAATATATTCTTTTGGCAATCCGTCGACATGCTGCCAACATTGTACGAAGCGTTTGCTTTGTTGTCATGTTATCATTTCCATCTGGTGTACAATTCTTTTACATTGATGTGACGGTTATCATGATCTACCAAACTCGAATTATTTAAGTTAATAATCAGAAAAATACTAAACTTACATTGTCTAACTTTCTTACTCTTTAAAACTGATACTACGTGAAATACTTATAAATATGTAGAAATAATTAAAAATTAAAATTATATATTTTTTAACAGGATTGATAAATTTATATTATAAAATTATGATTAAATTAAACAGGCGGTAGGTGGTAGTGGACTTCACGAGCCACGGTCGTATGCCACGACGTCATCTGTGTCGTCTGCCTCTCCACCTTTGGTTCCTTCTTTAAATGATGTTACCGTCACTGAATTGGAAGCTTAGTTCAACAAAGACCATGAATAACTTGACACGTACAGCATGGTAGCTTAGTTTATTGTTTGGCAGGGACTAAGCTGCAATGCAGCTCTTGTTCTTTCTATTTCTATTTCATTGTAGTTAGTTCTATGCTTTGTACTTGTGTTTTTTTGGGATTCCTAACTTTGTTATTATATGCATTTAACTATACTTGTGATCAACTTTCTATTTCTTTTATAAACATAAGCTGGACATTCTTATCTATTTCATAAGATAGGTAAATTTAGTTAGTTAGTTTTTCTCCTCTATTCCATTCTATTTGGGTGTGGTGTTCAAGGCAGGGTGGGATGAGTCTTCTCCAAGAAAGTTATTCTTAAGCTAACTTTTGTAAAATTGGCTTTTTATAGACAATGTTTGTTTCCCATTAGGGTGTTCTTAAATCATTTTCATAAAGCTTTGGAATACAGTTATTTTCACTAAAATAACACATTTTGATGTGGGAATGATGTTCTGCCTAATATGTTTTTCCCTCACTACAACCTTGATTCAAAAGATAATGATGATATGGTTTCACAAATTAAAACATTTTTGCTTTCCATGCTATATTTTTTTATAGTCATTGTCCCTTTAACTAATAGTTTTACAAAGCCTTATAATGTCTAGTGTTTTCGAAGTTTTTGCACATTATAACATTGTGAATTGTCAAGAGTACAAATAAAGTGAGAATGAAACACATTATAACATTGTGAATTGCCAAAATGACAAAGAAAGCTAGAATGAAATTACAATCACTTGCAATAGATTATTTTGAATGATATCTAGAATAGTCTTCAAAAAACAAAATATGAGGTTTATAGGTACCAATAGCAAAAACTCAATAAAATGAAAATAAATATCTCAACAATATACAAGCTATAAGTAAATTTTCACACAAAATACATCATTTCTAAGCATTGGAATCGGTAAAGTAAAGTGCAGGGTAGTCAATGAAACTATCCAAAAGTCATCAATAAATCTCTCTAAAAAATCATATTTAACAAATAACAGCGATCTAGCTGATAAAAATATATCCATAAAAATCAGCTTTTATACGAGTCCAAGTCATCTACTTTGATATTTAAAGGAATAAATATTAAACTTAGCACATAACTATTACTAACATTATTCTTATTCCAACACATCAAGCAAAACTTTGAAATAAACTTACTTACATATCATTAATGATTTGATTTCAAGGGATTCCAAGGCTTATAGAGATCATACATCGCATATTGAATGTTCAAGTTGGTGGAACTACTCTTGGACAAATTTTCAATATTCTTGAACCCTATTAATAATTTGGGTCATTTAAATGTTCACATAACATTTTCTATTCATATACCTACTCCCATCTTTAAACAGTTAAATACAAATTATCCATCTTTGAAACAGGCATTTAAGTAATAGATATTTTAACTTCGTGAAAAAAGTAAATAGGAAAAAAAACAACTAACCATATATATTGTAATTTTCAAATTAATTTTAATAAAACTTTTTCCATATATATATTTTGTAATTTCCAAATTAATTTTAATAAAACTTTTTTCAATTGCCCAAAGCAAATTCTCATATCAATGCTATCATCTTATTACTAACCAGCAAAATCAACAAGAAATCTATTTGACTTTTTTTTTAATAAAATAATTAATAAACAATTAATAAAATGTCTTGAATATAATACAATTTAAAGAGGTAAAAAACATTGCATTACCCTTTTTCACCAACTCTAAAAGACGCACGTTATCTTTTTATAAGTATTTGACTTTTAATAATGACTCCATAATTGCCTCAAATCTTCTTCTTTTTTTCTCATTAGAATTGAAACATTGTTTAGGAGCGACACTTGCGAGTTGTTTTCATTGCTTGGCAATTTTCTAATTTCAAAGCATACAAACTTTCTTTTTTCTTATTTGTGAAATACAACATTTTTTAACAAGTGTTGCATGGCAGCGTAGTCTCTGTCGAGTTGAATTGGGAATAAATGCACAGGGATGGGAAAAAGTAGCAGAGGCAGATGGAAATTGCAGCGGAGATGTGGCAAGTAGCATGAAGCACAGGTGGTATCCATGCAGTAAATGACACTATTTTGTCTCTATATGTGGCAGGACAAAAAAAGTTATATTCAAATTAAATAAACACAATTTATTGACATTCAGCATAGTGGAAGATAAAAATTTATGAGGACATAAATATAAAATGAGATAAAAAACAGTTTAATTTGAAATATATCAAAAAATAATATTGTCTGTTACATATTCTTGGAAATTTAAATGCATTTGCCATATAGACTGGGATTGGGGCTCTCACGGACCATAAGCATAGTGGAAGATAAAAAATTATGAGGACATAAATATAAAAGGAGATAAAAAACAGTTTTATTTGAAATATATCAAAAAATAATATTGTATGTTACATATTCCTGGAAATTTAAATGCCTTTGTCATATAGACTAGGATTGGGGCTCCTGCGGACCATAAGAGAAATATGTACAAGAAATAGGACTGTGGAAAGAAGAATGGGTGACGGTAGAGTGTAATAGCTGAAAAGAATAAATTGAAAGGTATCAGTCTTTGGCTAGACATTTCTATTTTAAAAAGTGGAATAATTGGGTTGATAAACAAAGCAGGATGTGATTAGTATAGACTTACAGTGATGGTACATATCACCCCTTTTGTTATTTGCTTGTTGATGCCTTTTTATTGTTGTCGTCGACGGCTACTAGAATTGTGGCAACTGTCTGTTGCCTTTGGCCGACGACCTGCTTCAATTCCCTTTCGAGCCATTCTTCAATGTAGCTTCTCATTGGGGCGACGTTGAACTCATTCCAGATTTTTATGTTGAAAAGTTCATTTTCTAATTCCCAGAAGTCGATAGAAAGATTACGCAGAGCCTGATCAATTTCTTCATTATGTATCGAATAGTCAAATAGCCAGTTGTCGACGTCATCTTCACCATATTCAAGGATGTTGTAAAACTTTTCCAAAGACAACGCCTTAAAAATATCAATATGTTTATCGAAGGCTTGCTTAGTTAAGGACAAGGAGTTGACGATTAAGTTGGGATCTTGGAAGTCATTGGTCCTTCCTAAGTATATTCTGATCAGCTTTGTGAATAATTTTTCTTTCTTTGATATGGCTTGTTCACATGACTGGACAATGAGATGCAGGTTCTTCACTTTTTCTTTCCAACATGCATTTAATTGAGTGATCCAGTTTTTGGATGGGAGATTTTGTTGTCTTCTTCCCGTTTCTGTCATGTTGCTGACAATGGTGCCAAAAGGAAGGATCGTGTCTAAATAGAATTGTTCTTCATCTTTTAAATCCACCTACAAATGTTCAAGCAAATTATGTGCCCTCGTTCCAAGGGAAGTCATGGTTTGTGATGTTTCCCACGCCTCAGCAATCAGTTCCATTCTTTTCTTGATATTATTCTCCACATATCCTCTACATGATGCGAGGAGGCTGGAGGATCCTTTTAACTTAGCTGTAGGGGAGGCAAGCATGGCTATTGCTAAAGGACTGGCAAGCAATGGCATAGGAATCAAAGCTTCTTCCAATTCCTTGACCCAATCCTTCAATCTGGCATGCTCGACCTCAATGCCTCCAATGGAATCATCAAGATCATATGCGGTCGCTATGTGAATTCGACATATTTGGGACGGTCGTATGTTCGCAAGGTTAACCTTTGAACGATATTTTCCTTTCTTATTTTTCACATCTTTTTTTTCAATAATTATTTTTTTCAACTGGTTGTCAAAAACAACACTCTAGAACATGAAGGATTCATCTTCGTCAAAATTATTGGTATCAACTATGTCCATTGGACAACTATGATGGATCGCATCTCAGGGCTGATGAAGGTTGTGGAATACGCTATCTAGATCAGGCTCAAGTTTCATGTTCTCACTCTCAATTTCGGGCTCTTCCGCCTCTCCCACAATTTTTTTTCTCTTCTTATCCACGGGAAGCTTGTGAGAACTATCAATTTTAGGGTGTGGAGGGTCGTTATCTCCTCCTCTGTTTGAAGAATTCTAAGTTTCTTTGTTGTTGTGGTGGGTCGTTGGAGCGATGCTTCGGGATGTCGTACTTTTGGGAGTGTTATCTACTGATTGAACACTCTTCTCACCGGGGCCTTTTCCCTGTTGCTTGTACAATTCAGTGGTGCTTTGCAGTGTGTCTAGGTTGTCGACATTAGAAGCATGAGTGTTGTTGTTAGTGTCTATGTTTTCTGTCAAGTGTTTTTTGAAAAAAAAATTGCCAAAGGCAAGTGTTTGTAAATGTTCTAAAAGAAATTTATTAGGGTCGAACCCTTTTAGGATTTCAGCATATCTTAGGTTCAAGTTGTTGAAATGGGCTACGAACTCGTTAATTTTGTTGACGTTCCTCAACACGAAGTCCCCAACTTTCCAAGGCAGAGGAATGAGCTGTTTTTTTTCTCTTCTCTTGGAATAGGTGCAACCAGTAGTTGTATTGCCTTATTATTTCTGTAACAAACATTATGTCTGTAATGTGACATGGAAGGAGAGCAGGTTTTTCCCTAGAGCCAAAAATCCTTATCACGATGTAATTATCCATATGTTCAAGTGTCCCCTTCCTGTCCAAAAACCTGGTTGTCTGGTCAGATATGCGGGGAGCATCTTCTCCTAACAACAAAACTTTGAAAACAGATACAAATCCATTAAAAACCTCATAAAAACAGTGGGAGGCCTTGTGCTTCCATAAGGCCTGGTACCAGAACGTTATTGGGTCGAATTCCCAGTTTACCTTCTTGGACAAAGACAGTTTTGGAAACTAGCAGCAATGCGCTATCACAAAAACCAAGTAGGATGACATATAAATTTCTTATCTTTTTTTAATCTTGATAATTGGGAACATATTTCATGGGAAATTAGCTTGCCCCAATCAAAAATGGTTGTTCCTTGACTGTGAAATACAAAATATAAAGAGCCATGCGAGAAATAATTGTTGTGGACTCCTATCTCGTTATTCTTGTAAACAACCAGGCAATTTCTTGGAATGGATTTCTAAATGAACTAACCTGCAAGCTTGTGATATCTTCAAGAACTACCATCGGGTCTTCCAGGAAATCAGGAAAGAGGTCCAACCAATTATAATGCCTTCTTAGGAACTGCTTGGAATCTTCTCCTTTGAACGTCAATGTTGGCTCCGACAATCTTAACATATGGCGGAAGACGTGAGGTGACAAAGAAACATAAGAGTGGTCCCGCAGTGGAATAATTCTTTGGCCTGAAATATATTTATCGGCACACCAAGAGACCAGCTCCTTATAGTCAAAAACTTCAGGGACACGGCCTGCACGAGCAATCCCAGAGGTCCAAATTACTTCGGTCTGGGCGGAAGGGGATGAGTAATAAGAATATGCCCTGGACCGAAGATGTTCACTGTATCTCCACAGAATTGATGTCGAGTTGATGCCATAGGTTTATGAGAACGTTCGTTTTCTCTAGACGATGGTTGAAATGAACAGTTGGAGGCATTAATATAACCCTCTGCAAATGTTGGTTCAATGCTTATGAATGGGAAAGCTCCTCGAGCCTTTCGCTCATTAATGACAATCTACATGGGTGTTGCATGATGAGTTGTTAGTAGTAAAGCTTACTTATTGCATATTTAGAAGTGCGAAGGTGGCGGGTACGACAAAGAGCAATTAAGGATTGGAGGTTTCGTGAACGTGCCAACCCGACGACGTGCAAACGACATTCCATGATTTTGAAATCAACACTCGGAAGGGATAATATAACCCTCCACAAATCTTGGTTTAATGTGTATTAATAGAAGATCTCCTCGAGCCCTTTGCTCATCAATGACAATCTATACGGTTCCTGCATGATGAGTTGTTAGAATTAAATCTCACTAATTGCATATTTAGAAAGAAGATATATATATATATATATATAAACATTTTTTTATTATAGACAAGTGCGAAGGTGATGGAGACGGGGAAGAGCAAGCAAGGAATGGCAAGGTATGAAAAGCAGTCGGACGGGATTCAAAATAGGGTTACGGGGGATACTCAGGAGAGGTGAGTGTCCGATGGTCAAATTTTATGTCTCAGAATTTTTTACTACAAAACGTGTAAAACGGAAGAGATCATGATGGGGCAGTTCAGTGGTCGGTTTGTATATTTGCGGAATTCTGGGAAAGTGACTAAGTATGGAATAGGGAAACGTTCAGTCGGACTCATTTTCAGAATTAAGGATTGAAGATTTCGTGAACGGGCCAACCCGACGACGCGCAAATGACATTCCATGGTGTTTGAAATTAACACTCGGAAGGGATAATATAACCATCCAAAATTTTTGGTTTTATGCATATTAATGGGAGATGTAGGGTTGCAAGCGATACAGAGGAGAGGTGAGCGCCTGACGGTCAAATTATATGTCTTTATATATATAAATGTTTTTCTAAACAATTTTTTATTATAGACAAGTGCAAAGATGATGGGGACTATATATATATATATAAACAATTTTTATTATTATAAGTAAAAAAGATGGAGCAGTCCAGCGGACGGTTTGTATATTTGCGGAATTTCGAGTGTTGTTTGTAGGTTGTGGAACAAAGGAAGCGCAATTTTGAGCCCCCCTGTCCGGGAACCCGCAATCAAAAAAGTGGGTAAGTATGGAATAGAAAAACAATCAGTCGGACTCGTTTTCACTAATATATTGAAATTTGTAATAGATATTCCATTACCTGGCAAGATCTTTTCTGCATCTATATCGTGGAATTCTGGGTGTTGTTTGCAGGTCGTGGAACAATGCAAGGGAAATATTGAACTCGCTTGCCCGGTAGGCCACAAGGAAAAAAGTCGATAAGTTTTTGTAATAGATATCCCATTACCTGGCAGGATATTTTCTGCATGTTTCTGTACAATTTGTGTAGGAACAGTTATAATGACGGTCTCCTCAAGGCATGGTGAGTTGTTAGCATTAAACCTCAATTATTGCATACTTGGAAAGAAGTGCAAAGGGCTCGGGCATAAGAAACAATGATTAGGAATTGGATATTTCTTGAACCCGCCAACCCGATGATCCGCGAAAGAAATTCAAAGAAATGGCTAAGTATGGAAAGCGGACGGACGGGCTTCAAATTGGGGTGACAATATTTCCACAGGAGACGTGAGGACCCAATGGTCAAATTGTATGGGTCAGAAGTTTTCAGTGCAAAATGTGTACCATGGAAGATGGGATGATAGGTAGACCGTGTAATATGGAAGACGATATGATGTGAGAGTCTGGTTGTAAATTTGTATATCACGGAATTAAGGGTGTTGTTTGTAGGTCATGAAACAATAGAAGTGCAATCTAGAGCCCGCCTACTCGAGAATCCGTTGTCGGAGAAGTGGCTAGGTATGGAATGGGGAAGCGGTCAGTCAAAGTCGCGATATAAAAGGACGAGTGCAAATGTGAACCCGTTAGTCTGCCAACCCGCGCAGCTAGACATTTTCAGAAAACCGACTAAGTAACAAGAAAGATAAAGTACAAGGAAAAGAGAAACGAGAATTTGGTTAAGTATAGAAGATGGAAAAGAAGGGTTAATATATTCACATCTGTAATAGATATCCCATTTCCTAGCAAGATCTTTTCTGTATGTTTCTGGAGAAGTTATATACTTATTGCATATACTTGGAAAGAAGTGCGAAGGTGGCGGCCACAAAAAACAACGACTAGGAATTGGAAATTGTCTGAACCCACCAATCCGATGATCCGCAAAAGAGATTGCAAGAAATGGTCGTGGAAAGCGGTTGGACGGGCTTCAAAATAGGCTGAAAAGGGTTCCTGAGGAGACGTGAGGCCCCGATGGTCAAATTGTATTGATCGAAACTTTTGAGTGCAAACTATGTAACATGGAAGAGGGGCTAATGTAGGAGTCTGGAAGTCAATTTGTATATTGCGGAAGACGGGGGGTTGTTTGAAGGTCAAGGAACACTAGAAGTGCACTCTGCCTGTTCGGGAATCCGCAAGCGAAAAAATCGGGTAAATATGGAATTGGAGGCGCAAAATAGATTCCAAGAAATGGTGAAATATGGAAAGCGGACGCAGGGGCTTCAAAATGGGGTGACAATAGTTCCCCAGGAGACGTGACGACCCGAAGGTCAAATTGCAGGTCTCGGAACTTTCGTGTGCAAACTGTGTATCACGGAACAGGGTATGATGTGGGAGTGCGATAGTAAATTTGTATATCGCAAAGGTCTTGGTGTTGTTTGCAGGTCACAGAACATTGGAAGTGCAATATAGAGCCCGCCTGCTTGGGAATCCGTGATATGAAAAGTGGCCAGGCATCGAATGGCTAGTAGTCAGTCGGAGTCACGATATAAAAGCATGAGTGCAAATGTGAACACGTGAGTCCACCAACGCGCGCATTGAGACATTTTCGGAAAAAACGACTAAGCAACCAGAAAGAGAGAGTAGAGTGGAAAAAGAAACGTGAATTTCGTTAAGTATAGAAGAGGGAAAAGAAGGTCCAATATATTCAAATCTACCATAGACATTCCAGTTCCTGGCAAGATTTTTTTGTATGTTTCTAGAGAAGTTGTATACACATGGAATATACTTGGAACAAAGTCTGAAGGTAGCGGGCATAAGAAACAACAACTAGAAATTGGAAATTTCCTGAACCCGTGAACTCGACGATCTACGAGAGAGATGTCAAGAAATGGTCAAGTGTGGAAAGCAGTCGGACGGGATTCAAAATAGGGTGACAAGGGTTCCTGAAGAGACGTAAGGCCCCAACTGTCAAATTGTATATATCGAAACATTTCAGTGCAAAATGTGTAACATGTTAGAGGGGATGATGTGGGAGTCCATAAGTAAATTTGCATATCGCAGAAGCCAGAGTGTTGTTTGTAGGTCACGGAACAATGGAAAGTGCAATTTAGACAAAGGGGAAGCGCTCAGTCGAAATCACCATATAAAAGCATGGATGAAAATGTGAACGCGTGAATCTGCCAACCCATGCAGCAAGACATTTTCAGAAAAAAAATAAAAAATAAAATAAAATAAAAAACCCGACTTAGTAACCATAAAGAGAAGCTACAGGGGATAAAAGAGTGGGAAAATAGAAAGGCGGAGGGAAATTTTTCGTAAGCAGGAATTGGTTTCAAGCAAACCCCATTGTTGCAAAAACCATCATTTTCTAGTAATTGTCAGCAAATGCATTGTTGAAGATTAGATTTTATTACAACTTGTGGGAGTAATTGTGTTCTTTATACATTCTTCCATGACTTTAACATATTAACTTAAGTATTAAACTTCTTGCATGATGGGTTGTTAGCATTAAAGCTTAATAATTGCATCTCTAGAAACAAGACTGATGATCTTGTTGCAACATTGTGATTTGGTCTTGCTATGTTCTATCTACATTACGAATATAATTGAATGTTGGAATGAAACTGTCTGAAATTCATTTTTGTTTCCATAAAAGCATGATGGATTGACACAATGCATTGTCATATAATTGTTAAATGCTCCATTTTAGAACAAATTACTTAAGCAAATACAATATCCAAGAACTACGAGACTATCAAACCATGCCAATGAGAAGAGGTGTTAAATTCATAAAAGAAGCAGCAACCAAGACTCCAAGGCAATTTTTTTAATAGTAAATCCATTAAAAAAAAAAGAATATTGGGCACTGTATATCTATCCATAGAAATTGGACCGAGTTCTTTGGGCCAAAACATTGAACATATTTGCCATAAACACAGGCACATGATCTGCAACTTGCAGGAGCCATCAAGATGCTCTTCAACATGCATACCGTGTTTTTTTTAGGAAATCCTTGCAATCTTCTCCTCGGTGGGTCAATGTTCAATGCCCCGATCTCAATATCTTGCGGAAGACCTGAGGCGACAAAGAAACAGAAGAGTGGTTCCGTGGTGGAATAAATCCTCGGCTTGAAGCAGATGAACAACAGTCATGCGGTAAAATTGATAGTTCTCACAAGCTTCCCGTGAGGAAGAAGACGAAAGACGTTGCACGGAAAACGGAACAACCCAAAAATGAAAGTTAGGACACACCAAGAAACCACCTCCTCACAGTAGAAAACTTCAGGGACACAGGTTGCATGAGCAATTCCAGAGGCCCAAATTAGTCCATTCTGGGCAGAAGGAGATGAGTATTAGGAATATGCCTTGCACTAGTGGGAGTTTTGGTCCTCATCCCCTAAGATGTTAATTTTATATCCAGAGAACATGACAGTGGTCCCATAATTGAATAATTTTTTGGCTTGAAATATATCTCTGAGAGCATCAATAGATCATTTCCTTACAATGAAATACTTTCGCCCAGAACAGACTAATTTGGACCTCTAGAATTCCTACTTTTGATATGCAAAGCAACTATTACGTTCAGTGTCGGTTTCTTTTATGAAACCCCTTATTTTGGTGTTGTCAGGATCGCCATCGTTGAGCCGGGAAGTGTCGCCCATTATGGTTGATTTCAATTTGGGCGCATGAGTGGGAACAATGGTTGCATTGCCATCATCCATTGTCGTATCATCGTCCATCAGATCATCTTCTTCCAAATCGAAATCCATCGCATCAACCTCTGCGCCAACCATAAATGCAGGCGGGCAGGTTTTCTGAGCATGTAGGGTTGCCTTGGAATTCTTTGGCTTGAAATATATCTCTTGGTGCACCAAGGGACCATCTCCTTTTTTGCTTCTTGGTGGAGGGAGATGAGTAGTAACAATATGCCCTGGAATACTGGAACCTCTGGCCATCATGCCCGAAGGTGTTTACTGTATCTGGACATAACTGTTGTAGAACCGTCGCCATAAGTTAACGAGAATTTTTGTTTGCTCCAGACGATGTTTGAAATGAAAATTGGGGAGGGATAATATAACCCTCCGCAAATCTTGGTTTAATGCGTATCAATGGAAGATCTCCCGAGCCTTTCGCTAATCAATGACAATCTCCAGGGTTCGTGCGTAATGAGTTGTTACCATTAAAGCTTACTAATTACGTATTTAGAAAAAAGTGCGAAGGTGGCGGTGACGACAAAGAGTGATTAAGAATTAGAGATTTCGTAAAGGCACCAACCGGCTGACGCACAAAAGAGATTGCATCATGTTTGAAATGAATACTTGGAAAGGATAACACTCTTCTTCGCAAATCTTGGTTTAATTCGTATTAATGACAAATCTTCTTCGGCCTTCCGGACATTAATGACAATCTTAACGTTTCATGCACTATGAGCTACTAGCATTAAAGCTTAATAATTGCATATATAGAAAGAAGTACGAAGGTGACGGGGATGGCGAAGAGCGACTAAGCATTGTACATTTCATCCACCTGCCAACCCGCGAAACAGATTCCAAGAAATGGCTAAGTATGGAAAGCGGTCAGGCGGGCTTCAAAAATAGGGTCACAAGATATTCTCAGGAGACGTGAGGGGTTGAGGGTCAAATTGTATGTCACAATGACAGATTTTGGCTGTCAATTTGTATATCGTGGAAGTTCGGGTGTTGT
>ML800408.1:275152-290881 GCA_009831015.1 Picea engelmannii
AAAAAAACAAATATCATATAATGCAATATAATTATTATGATTATCCTAATTTTAAAACTAAAAATTAATTTTGTTTTAGTAAATGAAGATTTAATATGTGTATATATCAACCCTTATTACTAAAAACATATTTTCCACCAAAATATTCAACGTCAATGTAAAAGAAGTGAAATCAATCTTTGATGTTATCAATAAGAAAATTCTAGACCTTAAACAAACATCCATTGTGGAATTTCTTAAATATATGAACTTTATTTGTTTTAGTAAACTTGGAATAAAACAATGTACATAAGAGTGGAGCATGGTGGGTCCTTAACCCATGAGTTCCAAGGTTGAAGCTTGGCTCTAAAACATTTGGATGTGGCTTTTGCGCAAACATGTTTTGTTTATAATAACATAACAACTTGGCTTCTTCTCTCTGCACCTCTACAAGAAGTGAAAAATCAAAAAATTTAGATATGATTTTCATGAACATATTTCTTAAATGTATTTGCAATTGTGCAACAACAAAGCCTCTTAAAGCATAGACACTTTCTATTTGAACCTATTCCTCTGAAATTGCATGTAAACTAATCATACAATCCCAAACAATTTTCTATGGAATAACTTGTAAACTAATCATATAGCCCTTGACAATTTTATGAGACAAAGTTTCTATAACCCATTCATAAAGCCAAAACTTCTTAAATTCCACACAATAAAAAACAATGGCAAATATTATTTAACACTTATTTCTCAAATGCATTTGCAATCGTACAACACCAAAACTTCTCAGAGAAAACACACTTTCTATTTGAACCTAATCCTCCTGAATTGCATGTAAACTAATCATATAACCCTCAACAATTTTCCAAGGCTAATATTTTCAAGCTAGTTCACAAGACAAAAGTTCTTAAATTTCACAGAATAAAAAGTAGTATAAAATGTTATTCAGAAGGCTTTTAGTAGACTAACCCATGTGTAGCTTAAAAACACATTGAGCTTCAATACGTCAAAAATCTTAACAGAAAACCTACGAAATTTACCGTAAAGCAAATTGTTGTTCAAAAAAAGTTGAAATTTCTTGTCGTTAAAGAATTCAGACACAAAAATTAAAGAAAGCAATGCCTCTTGAGGGAACTGCCTACATTGAACCCCAACTACAACCTATGATAAATCCATTGTCGTGTGGAAATCTTTAAGGATTGTTATTATCAATAAATAGACAAAATAGTAAATGAGGAGGACCACAAAAATTGTAGCATAGGGCAAAGTTAATGCAAAGGAGGAAGGCACAACTTGACGATCATATACGTCCATATTTGGTACACCCTAGCTATCAATAATCAACCAATGAACTTGCATCGTCCAATTGGATTACCAAGTACCTATTCGATGACCATATAGCCCATACCTTGTACGCCACTTCATCACTAATCAACTATCTCGTAAACATGGCATTGCCCAAAAAAAATTGATTATTTATTGATTTTAAATTTATTTTTGGTTCCAACAATTTTTTTTTGCTCTTTTAGGGATTTGTTTCCCATCCATGTACCCTTACACCATTCAAAATTTGATATTATCATATTTTTTAAAATACTAAAAATATTTTGTATATTCAAACTATTATATTTAATATATTATTTTTTATTATTTTACAAAACTTTGTATAAATTGAAAGAATGCGGCCTAAACTAATATGGAGTCAACTAAGTTTAACTATTGAAGGAAAGGTATGCTCCCTACTTGGCAAAGACTAATAATAACATCGATATCATTATGTCATAAGTCATTATATAAATGATAGTGGCATGGCAACAAAGGAACGATGCCCAGGGGTATGGACAAGCTCCACATTGCATGTCAATGTTGTTCCACATGGCATCCACAAAAAAAGGAGCTTATTCATGCGTATGACATATAGAGCATGAATAGAATCATGTAACTCCATAAATGATGCAATCACCCTCGATCTTGTACTCAACCACTACAGAATCAGGCTTCTACCTACAAAGTGCACAACTAACCGCTAACAACGTTAAGAGAAATTTAACAACTTAAAGAATGCCAAGAGGAAATTACACTCACAAGAAAATGGAAACAAGAAACAATACCATTAAACAGAGACTCAAGATTATTTATTAACAAGACAAAAAATCGTCTCTCACAGTCTCACTACATTCTTAGCCAATCTGGCACAATTTTCCTTCAGGCTCAACAATTGGAGGCATGCTCGTTGTTCCATGTTGCCCATCCAAAACCGACGTCCCTTCCTCTTCTATATTCTTCTATAGACATTCCCCTTCTCATGTTTCCTTGTTTTTGTATCTCTTCCTTCCTGCGCGTGAACCGAATTGAAGTGCCCTTGAACCGAACTGGAAAAACGAACCCCTTTCTCTGTTTTGTTTTTCCTTTCTTTCTTCCTTTCGTTTCTTGGCAACATAATTGTCTCTTTTCCCAACCGTTTATTGCTTTCCTCGACCAAAATGCATTGGACGTTGGAAAGTTACAACAATCCAAATTCTCAATCGTTTTCCAAATGTGTGTTGGAAACTTGGACAATTGTAGCGGTTAACTTCCTCAATCATTTCAAGCGATTTGTCTTCCATTGCACGATTGGCCCACCAATTGTCACAAAAAACTTGCAAGACACGTGGATTCATGATTCACAACACTCTAACAAAAATTCCAACTCACCTGGAGTTGCAGCCCTGGTGTTGCAGCAACGTATGTTACAGTAATGGGAGTCACAATGTTGGTGTTACAACAACGTGTTTTATAGCACATGTGTTACAACAACGATGTTACAACATGGGTGTTGTAACAACGCGAATTATAGGACTGGTGTTACAACAACATGAGTTACAACACTGGTGTCGCAACAATGGGAGTTATAGCACTGGTTTTGTAGCAATGGGAGTTACGACATTGGTGTCGCAGCAATGGGAGTTGCAACACTTATTTAACCCTACAATTTATCAACTTGAAATTGAAATGTATTGGTTGATGTGGATTGCTTAAGGCCAAAGATGCTCCTACATCAGACATCCTTGGTAAGAAAAACACGAGCTCCAACACATGTGGATGCAACTGCAGATTCTACATAGGATGAAGATCCTCGTAGGCGTGCTAGCTCATTTTCAGAAACCCATGATGCATCTTTGGAACCCTTATTTCTCCACTTGACTAGATATTTGTAGTATTATTTATTTTGGATCCTTTTGCTAACTCTCTTCACCAAGATTTGCTCTAATTCTTCGACTAGTTTAACAAGTAATTGTTTCTTCCACTTGTCCAGGGTACCTTCTTCATCATTCTCTTCTCCCCCACGAAACTCGTACAAGTCAGGCACATTGAATATTGGAGAAATGTCCAAATCCTCCAACAACTCTAACTTATATGCACTATTAGAAATATTTCTCAAAATTCGACATGGTTCAATTTTCTTGTAATTGAGTTACTATACGTACCTCTGGAATTATTTCTCTCCTTAAGTGTGCCATTATAAACTCTCCTTTATCAAAAACCTTTTGTCTTCTTCGCAAATCTGCTTCTTGTTTGTATCTAATATTACTTTTTTGTAGCTTTCTCTTAACATGCTCATGCATTTCTTGCATGCTCTCTACAAACTCACTTGCATCAACACTCTTTTTGTCCTCTAGATTTGACAACTTAACCAAATAAACAAATCATTTTAGTGATCTACCATAAACAATCTGAAATGGACTCTTTCCCACAGATCTATTAATTGAATCATTGTAAGCAAATTCAACATGGATCGAGACTAAATCCCATTATCTTCGCTTCTCTCCACTCAAACTTCTCAACAAATTCCCAAGACTCCGGATAACTACCATGGTCTATCCATCTATTTATGGATGATATGCAAAACTATACAACAACTTAAAACCCATCTTCTTCCAAATTATCCTCCAAAAGTTTCTGAGAAATCTTGTATCTCTATCAGAAGTGAGATTTCTTGGCAGTCCATGTAACCATACAATCTCTTTGAAAAACAAAACAACAACTTTAGTAGCATAATTGGTCTTCTTACATGGTATGAAATGTGTCACATTCAAAGATATATCCACTACAACCATCAAATAATCATCATTGTTCTATGTCCTAGGTAGTTCCAAAACAAAGTACATACTTATATCTTCCCATGGCCTCTCGGGTACCGACAATGGTGTATATAACCCTATGTTTTGACTCTTCCCTTTTCTAGTTGGAAAAATCTACAACACTCAACAAAAATTTTCACACATTTGTTGATGTTAGGCAAGAAGTATCTTTCATTCACCAACACTGTGGTTTTATCAATGCCAAAATTCTTGATGTTTCTCCAGTTAGTAGTGTCAGGCGGACATTCTCCCATATTTTTCATGCTGATTTGACGAAGGGAAATGGCTAATTTACTCATGGAGCTTTGCTAGTGGTGAATGGCCCAGGTGTAGTCTTTCTCCTAACGAGGAGTGAATAGACTCAAGGTGCTCTCACATTGCCTACTCCAGGATGAAGTGATCTATATTAATTAAACGTGCATGTGAGAAAATAATCATCAACTTAAATATAATATATAAATAATATGTTTATAATAGAATGTATAAATATATAAATAATCAATAATCAATAATTAATAATTAATAATAAAGTAATTAGTGAAAAGACAATAATGGAAAAGACTTGTCCATTAAATGAAAGGGCACTTCGCCCAAGTATATATATCGAGGCCCTCGTAATATATCATCTCATACAATATTTACTTACACCAACCTCTCATCAACTTCGCTAAGTCTTTTTGAGATTTTCAATGTGTAATTATTCTACGATAACATTAGCATTTAAATCATAAGACAATAATTATCATATCTGAAAATCAGAAAATTCAACATAGTATTAGAGATAGTTAAAAGCTTTCAGTGCCAGAGCTAGTATAAGTCTTTTCCGAAGCTAGTTAAAATATTTTAGTACCAGATATGGTAGATCTGCTTCAGATCTTTTATTTTTTGCAATTGTACGGTCGTGGTCATGAGCGGCCTGTGCACATAGAGCGACCACGTTCCCTTTGGTCGTGATTTTCCTAATTACAGGGCGCAACCACCTTAAGGATTGCACTAGCTAGTGTGACCAACTCTTTTGGTCACTCTTGGTTTCTCTATAAGATGGTGTCCAGTCTCAGAGTAGAAGACAGGCTAGATGGTGCTACAAATTTAAGATCTTGGAAGACCAGGATGCTCTTCATGCTCGATGAAAATGAGATTCAAAAGTATATAAAACAAAATGTCTCAAAACCAGAAAGTGTTGAAGAGAAAGCCAAGAACAAGAAGAATGAAGCAAAGTCTAAGATGATCTTGATAGATTATGTAAAAGATCATTTGATTCCACACATTGTTGAGTTGAAAATTGTCAAAGAAATGTTTGACGCCTTGGTGGGATTGTTCTTGAGCAAGAATACTAGCAGGAAATTAGATTTGAGAAATCAGATCCGTTATATCATGGTGACCAAATCATATTCAGTTTTCACTTATTTTATGAAAGTCTCTCAATTGAGAGATCAACTTAATACCATTGGAGACACCATTGATGATGCAGAACTTGTTACAATGACTCTTAATGGATTGCCTTCTTCATGGGAACCATTTGTTAAGAGCATTTGTGGACAAGAGGAGTTGCCCAAGTTTGATCGGCATTGGGTTGATTGTGTCCAAGAGGAGGCCAAAACATTGTTCAAAAACAACTTGCAGAAACCCCAAGATGAAGGAACTCAAGATCTTGCAACTCATGCAAAAAAAGGAAAAGGAAAAAGGAATTTTGGAAAGAAAAATACAGGGGGAGGATCAATGCCAGTTAAAGAACAAAAGAAGAAGGATCTTTCAAAAATCAAGTGCTTCAATTGTCATATGTTTGGTCACTATGCTTCTTAGTGTCCTCGGAAGAAAAGGAAGGGAAAGAAACATGCATCAACAACCGATATTGATGAGCATCCACCACAGAAGAAGAAAAAGGAATCTAAACTTGACGAGATTGCAGATGAACTTCAGAAAGAGTACTTCTTTGTCTCTTCTCTTTTAGGAAATATTGCAGATTGTAGTGTTATTTGGTTAGTGGACAGTGGTGCTTCCAAGCACATGACAGGTTCTCATAATTGTCTCTTAGATTTGGTTGAGAGGGAGTCAGCATTGCGAGTAGAACTTGGTGATAACGCAAAGTATGCAGTGAGAGGAGTTGGGACAACTTCATCCCAACTAGAGTTCAGAGATACTATTCATATACGAGATGTGTTGTATGTACCAAGGTTGAAGAAGAACCTGCTTTCTACCTCAGCATTGGAGGATAAAGGCTATAGAGTTTCCTTCGTGAATGGACAGGTTCTTGTATGGCCTAAAGGCTCGAGTATAGATTTTGCGGCATTGATTCATGTTCGAGAGGGAGGTCTATACATATTGTTGGGACGAGCAACCCAGGAATTGTTACATGACAACATCAGTTTGTGTGAGCTATGGCATCGAATATTTGTGCACTTACATTACAAGGCTTTACCAAAATTGAAGAGGATGGTCACAGAACTTCCAGACCTTCAAGTAAAGCATGATGGCATTTTCAGGGGATGTGAACTTGACAAGAATGCCAATGGATATTTTCCAAGCACCGACAACAGGTCTAAGGGGATCTTGGATCTAGTACATTCACATGTATGTGGACCTATGACAGTTGCATCTTTGGGTGGATTCCTGTACTATGTGTTATTCATCGATGATTTCTCCTGGAAGACATGGATCTTCTTCATGAAGACCAAGGATGAGGTCTTCAATAGATTCCAAGAGTTCAGAGCGCAGGTAGATAACCTAATAGGGAAGAATATCAAGGTATCGATAATGAAGGAGAGTACACTTTCAGGGACTTCAATGATTTTTGCAAGGAGGCAGGGATCAAGAGGGAGTTGACTGTTCCTTACACCCCACAATATAATGGGGTTGCAGAGAGGAAGAATAGGTCCATTGTAGAGGCTGTCAAATCCATGATTCATGATTAGGATTTACCCATGTTCTTATGGGGAGAGGCATCCAGTACATTAGTGTGCGTCCAAAATAGGATTCCTATCTGGATCTTGGGGGACAAGACTCCTGAGGAGGCTTTCACAAGTGTGAAACCAAAAGTTAGTCATTTGAGGATATTTGGTTGTCCAATATACATCCATGTGCCCAAGGAGAAGAGGATGAAGTTAGAAACTTCTGGAAAGAAGGGTACTTTTGTGGGATATAATGAGACTTTGAATGCCTACATGATCTACATTCCAAGACAACGTCAGATTGAGGTTAGTCATGATGTTACTTTTGATGAAGAGGTAGCCTTCAAAAGGTCTAGAGAGTCTCGTATGGAGATCGATAGTGAGGAGTAGGAGGCTCCAAAGGATAAGGGTACAGATCCCTCTAGTCCAGTTGTTCATCCTTCAGACTATAAAGAGGAGTCAATAGAGCCAGAGGATCTACCTAGAGATGTTGCAGTGACCAGGAAGAGGCCATCATGACTTCATGCCACTTTACAGGATGCAGAGGGGCATGCAGGTCCCAGTGGTACTTTCAGGGAGAGAAAAATGACCTCAGAGGTTCTCGAGTTACATGGCATTGATGAGTCACATCATTGATTCTAATCCTTCCAATTATGAGGAGGCAACAATCCAATAAGTTTGGAGAGATGCCATGATGGAGGAATATCATTCCATCATGCATAATGATGTGTGGGAGATTGTGTAAAGACATGAGAGGAAGTCAATGGTGACTTCCAAGTGGATCTACAAGATCAAGCATGCAACAAACGACAACAATGAAAAGTACAAAGTGAGGTCTGTGGCAAGAGGGTTCTCCCAGAAAGAGGGAGTGGACTATGAGGAAACTTTTGCTCTAGTCATCAGGTACACTTCCCCTCAGGGCCATTATTTCCATTGCAGCAGTCATGGATTGGAGATTGCACCAGATGGATGTAAAGACTACACTCCTCAATGGTGTGATTAAGGAGGAAGTGTATATAAAACAACCTCAGGGCTTTGAGGTACATGGGGGGGAGTCTCATGTTTGCAAGCTGAAGAAGGCCTTGCATGGACTCAAGTAGGCACCCAGGGGATGGTACTTGTAACACACCCGAACCTAAATACTATTTTAAGGGGTGGGGCATCAAATTTTTGTTTTTCCTAACTATCTCAAATCCTAATTTTTGGACCTCCATTGGCTACTACTCACCACGAGCTTTCTAACGGTCACCACCACACTAAAATTTGAGTTCTGGTTTGCAAGTTATTGCCTCTCGAATCTCTTCGGACGTTATTAGACAAGGGCCACATAGCATCCACCTCATACATTTCATCCAGAATGCCCCGATGCCCTGTGTAGTGTCCCCAAGGCCGAGCCCCGATGCAAATCAGGATATATGAAATGAATTGTAAACATGTTCTATAGGCTGGTGAGCTAAGTTTTGTATAAGCTGGTAAGATTATGGGTAAGTTAGGCCAGGGAGCCTAAGTGTTGAAGGCCAGGAGCCTGTCGATGTACTTGTATGTATGCAGAATGATTAATAAAGTATAAACACCGCCGGGTGCAAACCGACCACGATGAATGAGTGAAGGGGGACTGAGCGTCCACAGAGTGGGCAAGGGATTAGGGGGTTGGAAGGTGGGAAAAGGGGCTAAGTGTTGAGCCTAGGGGCTAAGCCTAGGGGGTTTAAGCCTGGGTATAATATTTTAATATTATTTCCCAAAAGACATGTGTATTTTATTTTTATACTAAGTTCCTGGCAAGGGAAAACGTGCAAAAGGGATGCATGCTATGGGAACGCATGCATTTCCCAGGGTGACAAGTGTCAACCCTGGTGCATGCAAATATAATAGCCGAGATGAACCGTGTGGGGGGATCTTCTCCATTCTACCCGACCGTCTGAGGGCGAACCCGTTGGACCTCTGCAAGAATACCCTCGTACAATCCCGAAACCAAAAACCGTGAGACTATCCCGTGATCGTTGAACTTGTTTGGGGAGCGCGTGTCTGTTTTCCCCAATTGGTTGTTGCGGCCACACAGTGCTGGACTGCGTGTGGCATACTGGCCAGAGTAAGCTTGTGCTGAGCTGGTGTATGACCTCTCTTCTGGTGAGGGAGGCGTCTGTGGTTGGAAGAGGCAGGTTGTCAGGCCTGTGAGCAACTCTTTCCAGGTGAAAGAGTTTGTTGGGAAGTGGTTTCTTCCAGAGAGTGCCCAACACCAGCTACGGGCTCTGAGACTTCCTGATCCGGCCTGTTGCCGAGACCCAGAGAGGGAGGTTAGCACCGATGGAATGTGCATGTGAATGTGTATACTCTTGGGCGGAACAGGCATGTGGGGAATGAGAGTCTGGTAGTAGTGGGCGTAAGATGGCATCTTTGGGAAGAATCCTTCCAGATATTTCTGTGTTGTTTTCCCTGTAACCTCATCTTAGCCTAGGATTCCTTGCCTTGGGGTGGAGCTCAGTCCCAGCTCGGGGGTGACCCACTGTCGAGATGATGAGCAGTGTGGTCTAAGGCTGGGAGGTTTGTGGAAGACCTGCACTTGGTTGGTGGATTTCACCACTGTTATAAGATAAGTATCTAACTATGTTCTTATCACATTTTGCATGACTGTGCTACATAAATTATCATGATTTCCGCTGTGTCTATGAATCGCTGTTAAACGCTATGGATTGTTTAATCGTAGCAGTAAATTATATGTTTTACTTTGAGTTAAATGTATTTCTTTACTTGACTGCATGCGATTATATAATGCCTGTACGAATTATGTAAAAGTGTGTGTACAGATTGTTACATAGTGCGTTATAAGCTCTGGGTAAGCAAAAGGTACACTACAAATTGGTATCAGAGTGAAGGTTTTGACGCTGAGCCTAGATGGGCCAGTGGAGTGGTCGTTGGACCGAGAATGTGAAGGGAATTGGGCCTGGAATGGCCAATTTTGGACCTTGGTTTGTTCCAGTGTGTTAAGTAGTTGCTTGACCGCGCTTACGAGCTCAGGAGGTTTAGCGGTGCAGTGAAATCGTAGCTGGTGTGGTCTATGGCCACGGGGAGACAGGTCTCTACACCAATGGTGTTAGAACCTTAGGATCTGTTCGGGAGGGAAGGCGAGCCCTCGTGACCGTCGGATCTGGAAAATGTGCGTAAGGATTAAAATTCCTTTGGAAATGGCACAGGAGTGTGGAAATCGCGATACGCGAAATCCCGAATTAGTTAGAAATCGTCTAAGTCGTCAGATCTCGACCGGAAACCCGACAGCCGTTGGATCTGTCGGGGGGTGTCTGAAGGTTAAAACCTCAGTGATTAAAGGCGAAAGCTCGAAATAGATCTAGACTGTCCGAAAGACGGAGGACACGTGTCGTGAGATTTTCCATTTCGGGAAATCGGGAATCGCGATATCGGGAGTCCTGGTAACAAGGGATCGGGACTTTCCATGATGGAAACCCCGGAAAAGTCATGGACCGTCCGATTTGAGATGGCCACGTGTTGTGAGACTACCCATTTCGAGGATCGGGGTTTCGGAAGTTCCGATGACAAGAACTTGGACTTTCGTCATGATAAATCCCGACCATACTGTCGAGACATTAGCATGTGACTAAGTTCCGATGAATGGACGAGATTCCTTCGGGAAATCTCAGGGTCTGTAAAGACCGTTCGATGTGAGAAAGATCTGACCATTGGATTTACGCGTGGAATTTCATATGGGGGATTGGGTGTTGGAAATTCCGACATCACTACAACAGGAACCGCGAAATCGCGAAACGCGATATCCCGACAGACAAAAGAATTGTGTGGGGGCCACAGGATCCGAGAGGTGGACAGGTGGCACGCCGTTTCGGGTTTTTGCGGCAAGAAGTCCCGAAAATTTATGCATTTAGAATTCGCGATATTGCGAACTCCGAAACGCCGATGGAGTGAGGGACCGTTCAATAGTCAATCGACGCCATCGGGAAAGGACCGACAGGAAGTTGTTGATCGGTGTTTGGATCATCGGGATATCGGGGATCCTGGTGACAAAGTGGTTATATATTTTGGAATCACAAACCGTGAAATCCCGATAAGTCGGGGCCAGCTGTCAGCTAGTCGGGATTCGGAGAATCGGGAATCGTGGGGACAAGAAGTCCATCCATTGTGAAACTCCGAACCCCGAAACCCCAACGAGTGGTTTGACTACGGTCACGGGGTAGAGGTCACGCGGACCAGGAGCTAAGCCAGGAGGGCTAACGTGTGAAGGGCGCGTCGGGATTCGGAGAATCGCGAATCCTAAGGACATGTGCATTTGGACATGGGAAGTCCGAAACTCCGATAGGAGGTATGACTGTGGTCATATAAGGGGAGGTCGTGTGAACCCCGAGTCTAGCCTGGAGATTTAAACGGGAGTTCTCCAGTACCGAAACCTTGAAACCCGAAGTTCTGAAATCCCGAAGTGCCGAAAATGAAAGCTTCAAAAACACGAAAATGGCAGAGCCGAACGAGAAGCTCAGAAAACTCATTTGGAATCGAAATGTCTTTTGTTCTTGTTGGTATTAGTTATAAATGCTGAAGATTGTTCATGAAGTTTTGATGGCCTGGCAAACTTCGAATTTAATTGCACAGTGTGTGTGTAGAGTTCAACAGAGGTCAGTACCCAGTAACCAACGCCGAGTATGGAGTGGGGAAAGGTGCAGATTAATCTTGAAATAGAAGTCAAATAGGAAGGAAAGGATGTTAACCTGGGAGTCGAAGGATCGAACTCCAAAGGGCATGGAAAGGAAAAGGATAAGGAAGGACACATAACGAAAAATCCTTGAAGGATTGGAAAGAGAGTCCGAGGCTCACCGAGATGATAGCCAAAAGCTCATGAAAGTCAGGGAACGCCATGGTGCATTAAACTTAAAATTTTTGAAGAGTTTGGAAAGAATAGAGAAGAAACTCGAGAAAGGAAGAGACTCAGGTACGACGGAGAGTCACATAACCCATGGGAGAAGAAGTAGGTCGAGGAGTGGTAGCTGACATCTTAGTCGCTCCCAAAGGCATTCCGACGGTAAGACACACAGTAGTTCAAGCCCATCCCCTACCAGAAAACATCGAAAATCTGGAAGGGAGGAATTGAAAGGAGAGATGAACAAGATTAAGCCTCCAACATTCGATGGAGAACATAAGAAGGAGGAAGACGCCGAGACATGGTTTCTTGGCATGAAGAAATACTTCCAATTGCAGAATTATTCCGCCCATGTAGAAGGAAGAATTGCAATGTACCAACTGAAAGGAAAATCATCCATGTGGTGGGACCAGTTTGTGTAGGTGAAACACATCAGAGAGAAAGAGGTCACTCGGAAGGAATTTAAGAGGTATTTCGAGAAGAAATACCCGACTAAAAGATACTATGACAGAAAGATGAAGGAGTTCTTCAAACTCAAGTTGGGCAGTACGACCATTGATGAGTATGAACGAAATTTCTGGAACTATTGAAGTATGTTCCATTCATCAAGGATGAAGCTGTTAAAATTCAGAGGTATCTGAGTGGACTGCCACCTTCCATTGGTGACAAGATTCAATATGATGATCCTAAGACTATGGAAGAAACAATAAGAAGGTGAAATTCTTATACGAACAACAAAGAGAAAAGCCTACCTTTCGGAAGGCTTGGGATGACCAGAAGAGGTTTAAGAAAGAATAGAGGCAGAAGGGAGACAAGCCTTCCTTTTTGTCGAAACAGTCGTCAGGGACAACCATCGTTTAGAGAGCTGAGAAGGACTGAAGAGGGAGCAAAAAGACAGAGACTGACGCCCATTCAGTGTTGGGGTTGTCAAGGAAACCACAAGTACAGAGATTGTCCCCATAAAAATGGTAAGGCGAGAACTGTACATACTGTTCAACAAGGAAAAGGATAAGGAAGGACACATAATGAAAATCCTTGAAGGATTGCAAAGAGAGGCCAAGGCTCGTCGAGATGATAGCTGAAAGATCATGAAAGTCAGGGACCGACAGGGTGCATTAAACTTAAAATTCTTGAGGAGTCTGGAAAGAATAGAGAAGAAACTCGAGAAAGGAAGAGACTCAGGTACAACAGAGAGTCGCAAAACCCATGGGAGAAGAAGTAGGTCGAGGAGTGGTAGCTGACATCTTAGTCACTCCTAAAGGCATTCTGATAGTAAGACACACAGTAGTTCAAGCCTATCCCCTACCAGAAAACATTGGAAATCTGGAAGGGAGGAATTGAAAGGAGAGATGAACAAGATTAAGCCTCCAACATTCGATGGAGAACATAAGAAGGAGGAAGACGCCAAGACATGGTTACTTGGCATGAATACATACTTCCAATTGCAGAATTATTCCGCCCATGCAGAAGGAAGAATTGCAATGTACCAACTGAAAGGAAAAGCATCCATGTGGTGGGATCAGTTTGTGCAGGTGCAGCACATCAGAGAGAAAGAGGTCACTTGGAATAAATTTAAGAGGTATTTCGAGAAGAAATACCTGACTAGAAGATACTATATCAGAAAGATGAAGGAGTTCTTCGAACTCAAGTTGGGCAATACGACCATTGATGAGTATGAACGAAATTTTCTGGAACTACTGAAGTATGTTCCATTCATCAAGGACGAAGCTGTTAAAATTCAGAGGTATCTGAGTGGACTACCACCTTCCATTGGTGACAAGATTCAATATGATGATCCTAAGACTATGGAAGAAACAATAAGAAGGGCGAAATGCTTATACGAACAAAAAAGAGAAAAGCCTACCTTTTGGAAGGCTTGGGATGACCAGAAGAGGTTTAAGAAAGAACAGAGGCAGAAGGGAGACAAACCTTCCTTTTTCCGAAACAGTCGTCAGGGACAGCCATCGTTTAGAGAGCTGAGAAGGACTGAAGAGGGAGCACAAAGACAGAGACTGATGCCCATTTAGTGTTGGGGCTGTCAAGGAAACCACAAGTACAGAGATTGTCCCCATAAAAATGGTAAGGCGAGAACTGTACATACTGTTCATCAAGGAAAAGGATAAGGAAGGACACATAATGAAAATCCTTGAAGGATTGCAAAGAGAGGCCAAGTCTCACCGAGATGATAGCTGAAAGCTCATGAAAGTCAGGGACCGACAGGGTGCATTAAACTTAAAATTTTTGAAGAGTCTGGAAAGAATAGAGAAGAAACTCGAGAAAGGAAGAGACTCAGGTACGATGGAGAGTAGCAGAACCCATGGGAGAAGAAGTAGGTCGAGGAGTGGTAGCCGACATCTTAGTCGCTCCCAAAGGCATTCCGACAGTAAGACACACAGTAGTTCAAGCCCATCCCCTACCAGAAAACATCGGAAATCTGGAAGGGAGGAAATCAAAAGGAGAGATGAACAAGATTAAGCCTCCAACATTCGATGGAGAACATAAGAAGGAGGAAGACGCCGAGACATGGTTGCTTGACATGAAGAAATACTTCCAATTGTAGAATTATTCCGCCCATGCAGAAGGAAGAATTGCAATGTACCAACTGAAAGGAAAAGCATCCATGTGGTGGGATCAGTTTGTGCAGGTAAAGCACATCAGAGAGAAAGAGGTCACTTGGAAGGAATTTAAGAGGTATTTCGAAAAGAAATACCTGACTAAAAGATACTATGACAGAAAGATGAAGGAGTTCTTCGAACTCAAGTTGGGCAGTAGGACCATTGATGAGTATGAACGAAATTTTCTGGAACTACTGAAGTATGTTCCATTCATCAAGGACGAAGCTGTTAAAATTCAGAGGTATCTGAGTGGACTGCCACCTTCCATTGGTGACAAGATTCAATATGATGATCCTAAGACTATGGAAGAAACAATAAGAAGGGTGAAATGCTTATACGAACAACAAAGAGAAAAGCCTACCTTTCAGAAGGCTTGGGATGACCAGAAGAGGTTTAACAAAGAACAGAGGCAGAAGGGAGACAAGCCTTCCTTTTTCCGAAACAGTCGTCAGGGAAAGCCATCATTTAGAGAGCCAGGAAGGACTGAAGAGGGAGCACAAAGATAGAGACTGACGCCCATTCAGTGTTGGGGCTGTCAAGGAAACCACAAGTACAGAGATTGTCCCCATAAAAATGGTAAGGCGAGAACTGTACATACTGTTCAGCAAGGAAAAGGATAAGGAAGGACACATAATGAAAATCCTTGAAGGACTGCAAAGAGAGGCCAAGGCTCGCTAAGATGATAGCCGAAATCTCATGAAAGTCAAGGACCGGCAGGGTGCATTAAACTTAAAATTTTTTGAATAGTCTGGAAAGAATAGAGAAGAAACTCTAGAAAGGAAGAGACTTAGGTACAACGGAGAGTCGCAGAACCCATGGGAGAAGAAGTAGGTCAAGGAGTGGTAGCCGACATCTTAGTCGCTCCCAAAGGCATTCCGACAGTAAGACACACAGTAGCTCAAGCCCATCCCCTACCAGAAAACATCGGAAATCTGGAAGGGAGGAATTGAAAGGAGAGATGAACAAGATTAAGCCTCCAACATTCGATGGAGAACATAAGAAGGAGGAAGACCCCGAGACATGGTTGCTTGGCATGAAGAAATACTTCCAATTGCAGAATTATTCCGCCCATGCAGAAGGAAGAATTGCAATGTACCAACCGAAAGGAAAAGCATCCATGTGGTGGGATCAATTTGTGTAGGTGCAACACATCAGAGAGAAAGAGGTCACTTGGAAGGAATTTAAGAGGTATTTCGAGAAGAAATACCTGACTAAAAGATACTATGACAGAAAGATGAAGGAGT